>CAUYSK010052071.1:0-131972 GCA_963575035.1 Avahi laniger
AATTAGCCGGGCATGGTGGCTCATGCTTGTAGTCCCAGCTACTTGGGAGGCTGAGACAGGAGGATCGCTTGAGCCCAGGAGTTTGAGGTTGCTGTGAGCTAGGCTGATGCCACGGCACTCGCCCCAGGCAAGAGAGTGAGATTCTGTCTCAAAAAAAAAAAAAAAAAAAAAGAAAGAAATCCCATTTACAAGAGCTACAAATAAAATAAAATACCTAGGAATAAACTTAACCAAAGAAGTGAAAGGTCTTTATAATGAAAACTATAAGACATTGATGAAAGAAATTGAAGAGGATACAAAAAAATGGGAACATATTCCATTCTTATGGATTGGAAGAATCAATATTGTTAAAATGTCCATACTACCCAAAGCAATCTACAGATTCAATGCAATCCACATCAAAATACCAATGAAATTTTCACAAAAATAAATAAAATAATCATAACATTTATATGGAACCACAAAAGATCCACATATGGATCCAAAAGATCCATAGCCAAAGCCGTCCTGAGCAAAAAAAAAAAAACAAACAAACAAACAAAAAAAAACTGGGGGAATCACATTACCTGACTTCTGATTATACTACAGAGCTATAGTAACACAAATAGCATTGTACTGGCATAAAAACAGACTTGTAGACCAATGGAACAAACAGAGAACCTAGAAACAAATTCACACATCTATAGTGAACTTATATTGAATAAAGGTGCCAAGAATATACAGTGGGGGAAGGATAGTCTCTTCAATAAATGGTACTGGGAAAACTGGATATCCATATGCAGAAGAATGAAACTAGACCCGTATCTCTCTCCATATACAAAAAAAATCAAATGAAAATGGATTAAAGACTTAAATCTAAGACATGAAACTATGAAACTACTAAAGGAAAATATTGGGGAAATGCTTTAGGACGTTGGTCTGGACAAGGACTTCTTGAATAATACCCATAAAACACAGGCAACCAAAGTAAAGTTGGACAAATGGGATCACATCAAGCTAAAAAGCTTCTGCAGAGCAAAGTAAACAATTAACAAAGGGAGAAGGTAACTCACACATTGGGAGAAAATATTTGCAAATCACCCATCTGACAAGGGATTAATAACTAGACTACATAACGAGCTCCAACAACTCAATAGGTAAAAATCAAATAATCTATTTAAAAAATGGGCAAAAGATCTGAGTAGACATTTCTCAAAAGGAGACATACAAATGGTCAATGGATATATGAAAAAATGCTCAACATCCTTAGTCATCAGAGAAATGCAAATCAAATCTACAATGACATAAAGTCTTACCCGGTTTAAAATTGCTTTTATCAAAAAGATAGGTAATAATGAATGTTGTTGAGGATGTGGAGAAAGGGGAACCCTTGTACATTGTTGGCGGGAATGTAAATTATTACAACCGCTAGAGTTGTAATAATTTAGAATGCTGGTTACCAGAGGCTGGGAAGGGGAGGGAGGGATGAAGTGGGAATGGTTAATGGGTGCAAAATTATAGTTAGATAGTTAGATAGAATGAATAATATTTGATAGCACAACAAAGTGACTTATCAACAGTAAGTTAGGCTATACTTTAAAATAACTAAAAGAATGGAATTGGAATGTTCCTAACACACAGAGAAATGATAAATGCCTGAGACGATGGATACCCGAATTACCCTGATTTGATTAATACACATTGTATGCATGTATCAAACATCACAGGTACCCTATTAAGATATATAACTATTACTTACCCATAATAATTAAACATTTTTTTAAAAAGTTTTAAAAAAGCCCTGACTTTTCCACTGTACAATTTATACATGTAGCAAAAAAACCACTTGGAATCTATTGAAATAAAAACAATAGCTTTAGGTAAAAAAACAAAAACAAAAACAAAAAAACACTCCAGTTTCTTCAGGTCTTAATTTCCTTATGGAGGCTCCCATGTCACATAAAATTTATAGTAAATGTGTATGCTTTCATCTTGTTAATCTGTCTTTTGCTATAAGGGCCTCAGCCTCGGATGGGTGAGGAAAAAATATCTTTCCTCCCATGCACTGTCTTTTCATTCCTCTTCCCAACCCCGTGCCTTATAGTTGCATGGGGGAGCCACTGTTCTGTTTCCTAGCTAGACCCATAGGTTGGGGTGGAGGAGCAGAGTGATGGTGGGTTTTCCTCCCACCAGGGGCAGCCTGTCTGAGGAGGGAGACCGCTCCTGGTCTGGCTCAGTCAGCTCCCATGCACTGCTGGTGACTTCAGGCATTAGAGTGGTCTCTGTAAAGTTGAGTTTCATCCTAACCTTTTTCAATGGTGAGGGTCCAGCTGAACCTCTCTTTGGTTCTTGACAGTAGTCCACGTTCCTGTGCATCTTTCTGGGTGGGTTTTCCCCTCCATCCCTGTCCTTCCGAGCACACCCTTGGCTTGTGCTTCTTGCTGGGGAGCCACAGGAACTGCTGAAGTTTTCTCTCACACCTCCAAAGCCTGTAAGAATCCAGGGGCTAAAGGCCACCTGATGTTCTCTCCAGGCTTGAGAATTCACTGTCATTCCATCTCATCCTGTTGTTGCAGTGAACTCCTCCAAACCTCCCATCTTCAGAAATCTCCAGATAAAGAGCTGGCTTTGTGCTGTAAGTTTGTGTGTGCTTTTGAATGCCCAGGGCCTCAGATGATGCTTCCCCAAAACATATCATCCTTTGCTTTCTCTGATGAAGCATTGGGTGGTTCTGCTGACTTTTCAGTTCGGCTGATGCCCACCCAGAGAATGAAACGTCACTTTTCCCCCCTGGCAGGCACCACGTCTTCACAGGTAACTTTCCTCGGTCCCCTTCCCCTGCCGTGGGATGGAGAGGGTTGGAAGGCAGGGAGGAGAAACTGTCCTCAGGATTTAGAAATGTCAGGGCCTGTTTGAAGATGTCTGTCTGACTGAGAAACTAAAGAACCTCATCGGAAATAAATGATCTAAAGGAGGAGAGATTCAAGCAGGCCCCAGGCCGCTGGTCCAACAGCAATGCCTCAGGCACTGAAGGGAAGGAAGATTCTGAGTATAGCAGGGCTTCTGTCTCTTTCTGTCCCTTCAACCAGCCCCCAAAGGATTTGTTTCTCAATATGTGCGTGGGGGTGGGGAGAGCTCTTTGAATATAAAAAGAGAGAGAGCGCTGTTTCTACACAAACTGTCTTTGAAACATTGGCGCTACAAAGCAGCATTGTTTTGAGAGCCACACAACAGAAAAACACAAAGAGGGGAGAGAGGCGTCTTCTGCACATGGGCACGGAGTGCAGAGTGACGTGAATGTCGGGGGCTTTTGTGGCTCCTGCACATCAGTGGTGTCTCGGCTCTAGTGGGGGCTGCCAGCACAACTGCTTTCTTCCGTAGTGGCAAGAAGAGAAGGGAGAGGAGGAGAAGGCCTTACCAGGGGCAACGAGAAGGACGGAAAGCTCTGGAAGCAGTGGAATGTGATGCCCTAGGCATGGATACCGACACCCTTACTTTCAGGTTGGGGTGGAAGTAGCAGCCGCTGTCAGCTATTGGCATTCTGGCCCAGTACGATGGCTTAGGTATTTCCCACTAGCATTGATGCTGGGCCAGGGGCCACCCACAGAGGGGCCACTTCAGGGCTGAATGGGACACTCATGCTCACATCCTAAAGGCACACGGCTCCTATGCTGCCTGTGTGGGGAACAGGGGAAATGGCTGAGTTGTTCTTGGTTACTCTGACGTGCAGAAATAATTGCAGGAAGGAGGAACTTTGCAGGGAATGAGAGTATAGTAGGGCTAAGGGGCCACATTTATGGGTGACGGTGTCCCCTCAGCACATGAAGAGAATGGTGTTTATGTACACCCATAGCACATATGTCGGTGCTTATAATTCATCAGAAGAACAAAGAGGATGAGATAGATGAGAATTTCTGAAAGGAGAGGTCCTATTAGAGATTTATACAGATAAACAGTTCAACAGGCAATGGAGTAATGGAGAGACAGTGCTTGGTAGAAATTCAACGTCTAAAACGTTTTCTGTGGTTATAATGACTATTCCTGGATGAAATCACTGGTGACTTCTCTGTGAGACTTTCTTAAGGCAGGAAATCAACAAGTAAACCTCATTTTCATCTGGCTTTGTGCATTTGACTTGGTAAACTTCAACAACTGAAGCAAAACAACAAAACCAGAATGCATCGCTTTGTAATGATGTGCTCTTAATTGTGTGGGGATCCGGGTAAGATCCCCATGTTCTTGGCTTGGAGTCCATTTGGCCTACAGTGATGCAAGTCAATAGTAAAAAGAGGATGGATTTGTATTAGGACAAAAAAAAAGAGGTACTGGAGAATCTTGTATATGCCGTTCCATATTAACAGTATCTGAGGAACTGGGGAGAAATGATGTGGAGTCAGTAAAGGGTGAGAAGGACTAATCCACTTGGTAAGAGCCATGAAGAAAATGCAAATTTAAAGTAGCTTGGAATTCTGAGAGGAAGAATAGTGACACACGTATGATAAAAACTTTCTTCACATTTACAATTTCTTTAGATATGCTGAGAAAATCTGGTAGATGTTTTACAAATAAAGTTTAAATAGGAGTAAATGAAATAAAAAACACTGGTTTTGGATGGTCCGGAAAAAAAACACTGGAGTTGTCCATTGGTATTGGCTAACAGGATGATAAAATAAAAAAAAACATTTAAAGATTAATTTCAAATTTGAAGTTTCTAGCTTGGCAATAATTTAAAAAAGAAATGATAAAAAGGCAAATTAGGAGTTGATTTGGGAGATCAGATTTGGACTAAGAAAAAAATATTTTATTGAAAAAAGTACATGTTTTTCCATATCTTTCTCTGGTTAATGAGGGTCTTAGAAATACTTTAGGCAAAGCTGCACTGATATTGTTCACTCTGTTCCTTTGAAGTAATTTGTTTCTCTGGCTGTCTGAGTACAGTATCTGTTCCTCTCTCCTCTGGTTTGTTTTTCCACTTGTGTGCAACCTTGAAGTCAAGGATGCCACCTAACTCCAGGTACCCGAGCTCAGGGCCTCAGGGACACCTGTTTCCTGTCTCCAGATTCAGCCAGGGCTGGGGGCCGGGTGTGTCATCCTGCGTCCTCTCTTCCACCTCACCTCTCTCACTCCTTCCCCATCCACCTCCAGCTGCCTCTTTGCTTTCGTTTTATTGTCACTCCGCTTTCTCCTCCTCCCAATCTGTTATATTCCGTGTTGTATTGCCACATTCATCTCCATCCCCAGGGACGGTTCATGATACTTCTGTCAAAAGACAAAATTACAAAAAATTGAGTTACAGTGATCGATTTGGCATTTGTTTGTGCTTCATGAATTGGGGCAGTATCTCCTTTAAAAATTAAGGAAAAGTGCTCCAGTGAGCTGCGCAGAGGAAGCAGAAAAGGGCTGAAGAAAGCAGACACTGGGAACAAAAAGCAGATTGGTTAGCATCAGGTTATTTCAGGTCACTTTCCCTGAAAGGGGTATAGCAGAAGGTTGGGGGTCCAGCAGAGGGGACTTCCTGATCACGCTGGCTAAAACAGGCCTGTCTGGGGATTGACTATTATATCTCCCTCTCCTGATTTCTTGGAAAGTCAGATAAACAACCCAGGTTTGGTTTGGTGATATAGAAGTTTAGCATGAGTGACTCCATTTTGGTTTGGTCTGTTGGGGCCCAGTGCAGGGCCTCAGTCCAAATCAGTGGCCTGCTATAAATTTTATTTAACACTCCTCTGCTTGTAAGTCTAGCGTAGCTCCTTCTGTTCACTGGAGGAAATCCAAACTCTTTGATCAAGAATGTAAGGTCCCCTAAGATCCCTTTAAGAATTTAAAATCCTGTAAGATCCCTTTTCACCTCTTCTCACTATTGCCCTTCCCAAGTGCTTAGCTCTGGCCCCTGTGCAACTATTTTCTATGGTATGTTGGCTTGAAACTTTCTCTGATTGTAACCTTCGGAATTATTATAGCACTTTCCTCATGCCCCTCTTCTATGGCATCTACCACATTTCCTGTTGTTTTAAAATTTGCAGGAATGGGTTTTATCTCCTCCACTGGACAGTAGTTTACTGAATGTGTCCGAGCACCTCTGGCTGTCATCTGTGTACTCACCTCATTCATTCATTCATGTCTTATACAGTGTAGCTTCTGAATCAATGTTTGTTTGTTTGTTTTTTTTTTTTTGAGACAGAATCTCACTCTGTTGCCTGGGCTAGAGTGCTGTGGCGTCAGCCTAGCTCACAGCAACCTCAAACTCCTGGGCTCAAGCAATCTCCTGCCTCAGCCTCCTGAGTAGCTGGGACTACAGGCACACACAACTGTGCCCAGCTAATTTTTTTTAATTTTAGTTGTTTGGCTAATTTCTTTCTATTTATAGTAGAGACGGGGTCTCGCTCTTGCTCAGGCTGGTCTTGAACTCCTGACCTAAAGTGATCCTCCCGCCTCGGCCTCCCAGAGTGCTAGGATTACAGATGTGAGCCAACTTGTCCAGCCTGAATCAATGTTTTAAGTCAATTAATTCTTCCGGATTCCGCAGGGACTATTAGACCAAACTAGGTTCATTGCTCCAACATTTTCATGGAATTAAATCTAGGATTGGTCTCCAAACTAATTTATTGTTCAGATCTTTTATAAATCAGGCCAAATATGGAACCAGACTTTAGCTCTTAAGGTATCCTTGAAAGGACTGGATTCCTTCAAGTTTTTCTTGTTAAAGCCCAAATTCAGAAAGGAGCCTCAATGACTTGGGGATCAGTCTGGGCTTTTGGGTGGGCACCCCTTTTGATTTGGCACGTCCTTTCTGATAGTGATGCCTATTGCATTTATGACAACTGTGTTTGGAGTATTTCCTTTGAGTTACTTTGCCACCCTTTGGTCCAAGAATGGGACCAAAGAAGCAGGAGGAGAGGGTAGAGACACACATACAGTAAGACGGCTGATCAGATCTCCCAGATCAACATTTCCAGGTTATGTGGTTCATTCAATGATCAGATATATGTCGAGCACAGACTTGATGTAAGGCATTGGACTAGATATTGTAGGGAAATAAATAGAAGTTTCAGTCGCAGGCTTTGCCCTTTAGGAGTCTGTAATCTCACTGGGAGAGCAGGCATGTTTCAGGTTGAAGCAGACATGTTTCAGGTTAAAGTAGGCATAGGAAATGTCAATGATATAAAACAACACTGAGCACATAACATAATCATGAAGCTGAACCTAGCTACAAAATATTGGTGGGTCAGAGGATTAAATTCACACACACACACAGACACTATACACATTGATTTAAATCACTCCTCTTTGAGATATGGCACAATTCCCAAAAGTTTCTAAGCTTCTCTGAAGAACTCAATGAATAACAAATTATACTGGAAGTCAAAATGTATTTGTTGCTAACTCATATTCCGATATCTCTAGTCATCTGGTTTATTTAGGGATTCTTTCCTAGGAATAAATGAAATTGTAATGAAATCTAAAGGCCAAGAAATAGTGGGTCACTGGAGATATTCTAAATGTCTTACTTGAGTGAAAGTCTGAGATAGAAAATATCGAAATATTTTAGTGTCAAGATGAACAGATGCCCATGTCTCCAGATTGCAAATTAAACCTGGAGCATTTTACTTGCTTCTAGCTAGAAAAAGATCCATGAATGAATATTAATAGATGCCTGTACCAGGAGATACTAATTCCCCAGCAAGAATGTCCAAGGCATCCCGTTGAACGCTGAAATTAGAAAGGTTTTTTGAATTTAAAATGACTGGTACTTATGAAGGAGTCATAAAATCTTAAAAAAAAAAAAACAAAAACTATCATTCATCTATCTTAATCAACAAACCAGGAAGCAGCAGCAGCCTGAGTTCTGAATCGAACTTGGAGGCCCAAGGATTTGCAGAGTGGCTCTGGGTAGGATGCTTTCTCTGTCTCCCAAATCACTCTCTCTGAAACAATTCTACGAATATTATCTACTTCACAGGGGCATTGAGGACTGAGAGGAGGAGGAGGGACAGAGGACATGCTGTAATTATTAGTGAGCCTAATTCCTACATATTTAAGAGGGGACATAAATGTTTAACTGCATAAAGGGAGTTTGCAGACATCTGTCTTTCAGTTGCTGAGAATCCCAGTTGTGGGTTGTGTAGCCCTGCAGGGTCACTCTGCTGTAAGTCTTTGGTCTTTTCCCCTCAGTGCAATTTAGAACATGGCCGTTGCTGAGGGCTTGTGTCTTTCTTCTGGAGGTGGCTGTCCTGGCATCTGTCCCTCCAGTGTACCTCCACCCCCTGCCCCCAACAGACACATACTGACTTCACTTTCTTTGCCTACCTCCCTGGGTCTTTTCCTCCTCCTCCCTTAGGTGAGTGATCATGGGAAAGGAATCCCCTAGTTTCTTGCCTGGGCCTCTCCAAACTCCCTTGACCTCTCAGTCTGCCAGAGCTCTGCAGGCCTTCCCTGGGATCTCCGAGAAATCTCCTGCCTTGTCTCCAGGCAACCTCGGCTGGCAGTCTAACTCACTAAGACCGCTTTTTGGCACAGTTGAGAAAATGCAATATTTTAGGGGGCATTTTTATTTTAAAAAAAGGATAATATTTTTTAAAAAATGGTTTAATTTGTAGATTCTAGATTTTGATCCTGACTTATTCACAGATTTGCTTGGTCAGCACAATTTCTGGGCACCACTTCCTGGATCTTTTCCTTTGCATGACCCAGCCCAGAGTGGATGCTAGTCTTAGCTACCTGGCTTTCCATCCCCTGTGGATTCAGGGTGACCCTGCTATTGGGTCAAGGGAGATTGAACTATTCTTCTTTTTTTCTTTTTTTGAGACAGACTCTCACTGTGTTGCCCGGGCTAGAGAGCTGTGGTGTCATCCTAGCTCACAGCAATCTCAAACTCCTGGGCTCAAGTGATCCTCCTGCCTTAGCCTCCTGAGTAGCTGGGACTACAGGCATGCGCCACCATGCCCGGCTAATTTTTTCTATGTATTTTTAGTTGTCCTATTAATTTCTTTCTAATTTTTAGTAGACACGGGGTCTCGCTCTTGCTCAGGCTGGTTTCGAATTCCTAAGCTCAAACAATCCGCCTGCCTCTGCCTCCCAGAGAGCTAGGATTACAGGCATGAGCCACCGCGCCCGGCTGAGATTGAACTATTCTTGATCTCATTTTTTTGTTTAGTCCCTCAGCTTGACCCTCCAGTGTATGGTTCTCAAGAGAGCTACAGATTCTCTTATTAAAAACAAAACAAAACAAACAACCTCCACCCAACACTTTTCTTGACCACCTACTTTGAGCCAGGCAATATGCTACATGGTATGTGGAATAGAAAGAAAAGTAAGAGACTGGCTGGGGTAGTTTACAGGCTAGTGAGAAAGAAAGATAATACCTGTATAATTGCAATAGAATGGGGCAAAAGCTTTTGGTAGACATTTGAATTTTTTTTTTTTTTTGAATACCCAACATTCAGACTTCCTTTCTATCCTTGGGGATCTGCCAAAGACTGCAAATGCATGCCAGGCAGGACTTCCCTTCCCTTTCATATGAACTGTAGGAATTCTTTCATGTTCCCCGCAGGCAGGTGACCACGCTCAGCCAATCTAATACTCCTGTCTAGGTTTGTGAATCCAGCTGGAAAGAGATAAAGATACAGAGACTATTGAGAAGTGTTGTAAAGACTGTGGCCCCCATACTGAGTGCAGAAACTGTATGTGGTTCCAGCTCATCTGCCAGTGTTCTCTAGACTTCCAGGCTCAATATCTTCCAATGTTTTTGTTTTCTCCTTAAGTTATTCAGAGGGGTGTGTGTGTATGTGTGTGTGTTTGCTTGAAATCAAGAACTTTGATATGGAAATGAATAATGGGGAGTGTGATGCGGACAACAGATCCTCAAAGAGACGGGAAGACTAAAATTGGGAGGAAGGCAGTGAAACTTCCATTAGTGTTTGTTGTGGGATTCTGGAAACCATGATAACAAGTGGTAAACAGTGATGCAATTACTGCCCGTGGTCACCTTGCAATGAAGCACCCATTGAAGGCAAGACTCGAGGTCCACATTACGGCTGATGCAGAATAGAATGAAAATATGAGGAATTCGAGAGTAGCGGGTAGGGTGGAGTCTTTAATGGTGCTGGAAAACCTAAAGAGAGAGAACGATAGGCCCAATATATAAGTTCTCAGCTCAAGAAAGAGATTGCACCCTCCTGGTGTTCTATGACCTTACCTAGAAACCTCTTCCCACTTGAAGGTGAAGTGTTGATATGGCCCCCAACCCAAATTCAACATTTGTGTAAGTGGCTGAATTACATTAGCTGAAGCTACAGCTTTGTAGAGACATAAGTGGCTTTCAAATGTTTTTGGCCACAATCCCTCCAAGAAATACATTTTATAACACAATCTAGCACATACGCACCCTTGATACAACTGAAACAAAGGTGTCATGAAACATTATTTACCCTTATTATAAATAAAGTGTTCTGTTTTTATTCTATTCTATTTTAAAAATTCTGTTTGCAATCAACCAATCAAACTGAAAAACCTGTGTTAAGGAAGATTGGAATGAGGCTCTGAAGAACTCAGAGGTAGCTGAACTCCTGTGCCTTGGGGGAAGGGGACTTACTCTTGTTCGGAGACTCTGCAACCCCCTTGCTGTATGGAGCCAGTTCGCCTCCGGTCTTAGCCAGCTGCCACTCCCGCCCCCTAAATTCATCGATCATAGTCTCTACACCTGTGACCAAAGTCAGACCTCAGCATGCCCAGGAGGCTGATAATAAGGTTGAGGCAGGAAGAGGAGGCTTCCACGGCAAAGAATGACAGGGCTTGGTTAATTTATATCATCAATATTCCAGAGAATATATGTGGAAATGAATTCTGATAGGATGATTCCCAACCAAGGAGGGAGAAATCTAATTTTAAACGAGACCAAATTAATTGGTAAGGATGAGCTTACTAAACATCCTGAAATCAGTATGCTAGTTTCAGCAGCTGAGAGTCATTCTAATTTTTTGCTTGATTAGTTGACCACAAAAAAGCTCCGTTTCAATAGCAACTCACATCAAATGAAACTGATATGCTAAAAATCTTTTGTAAGCAGGTAGAAGAAGGAATTCAAAAAGCTGGGAATTCTAGAGTGGCCTCTTCAAATGTAATCTGCCAGTTACCAGGTAATTATGCCCCCTTGGGAAGGCACAGAGGACCTTCCCTTTGCAATACTTTGAGAAATACATTGATTAGGAGAGAGCTGGATCCTTGAAAAGCTCCGAAGGCTGGCATTGCTTATGGAGATGTTATTGAAATGAGATCTCTGATTTCAGTGGCAAGATGAGGGAGTCTAAGAGGCCTTGTGGAAACACTTAACCTCCCAGGACGAAACGAGCGTGGCTTACCATACTAACTAGCAGGCTGGGGCATGGAGGTATATTTTTTTGAAATATTGCACCCCTGCCACTAAGAAAGAGAGATAATAGCTGGTATTTATTGAATATTTACTCAATGTGCCAATCATTGAATCATCACAACGCTATGATGTAAGTACTCTTACAATCTCCATGTTACAGGTGAATAAAATCGGGCACAGAGAGAATAAGACATTTGTCCAAGACCTCACAGTTACTTAGTTGTGGAGCTAGGATTCTAACCCTGTGCACTTTGGCTCCGGAGTCCATATTATGCTACCCAGTGTCTGATTTTGGAGATAACCTGTGCCCAGAGGTAGATTTGCCATGAAGCTATTAAAGCTGAAGTTTCAGGGATCCTTTTCTGCATGGACCCTTCCTAAGGCCCTGGGAGGCCCTAGGAATGTACTTACGTGGTCACATGTTTTTGTAAAATTTGCAAAAGTAAGATGTTTTAACTGTCATTTGTTGTGGCTACTGTCTTTCCATTGTGACTTCTCAATGTCACTTCCTCTTGTGTCAGGTGGCTTTGAAAAGGCTATGAACATTTTTGGGATCTGGCTAAGGGGAGGTCAAGTTGGAAATCCACTTAGCTTAGTTTTAGTGGGATATATTTTTGTGGTTTACAGCCACTCTGCTCACTTGCCTGGAGTTGAGATACTGACACCAGTATCGTGGTTATACGTTTCAGGGCCACAGGTTCTACCCACGTAGGAATGTGCACTGTGGTGCTTGACACAGAAAGCACATGGGTCGTGGACAGAAACAAGGTTTGAAGTGGAACCAGGACTCGATATGGAGCCGGAAGCTAGTCTATGGGACATTCTTCCAGTCATCAGTTGTATGCAATAGAAGTAGAATATTGAGTTTTCATAATTGCTTAGTCAAAGGTTGAAGTTCTTTTCTTTCAGGGATGTACTTGATAATACAACATATATAATTATGGATAACATATACTTTTTTCTCTTTTTTTTTGAGAAAATGCAAAATATAGTTTATCAGCATTGCTGTGTCTTGTACGGCACAATTTGATGCAAGGCCGTGTGTAAAGGCCCATGTCTAAGCAGAACTGTCTGCCTGAGACATGTGAGTGCAGAGGCTTCACTTACCAGCACTCAGCTCCCATCCCCGTTGGCAAAGGGCTGCCCCATAGGCTCTAACTCCCTCAAATGTCCCAGGATTTGGCATGAAGCAAATGGTCGAGCAGGTGGCCTGAGAAGGTGGGAAGTGTGGTTTAAGAGGGATTCCATACCCTCGTCAGTGAGTGTGATTACTTCAAAGATTATAAAAGTAATTACTGCAGAAGAAAATTGAAATGCCCTGAAAGTTCATGTTTCAAATATGGAAGAGACTTGATGCAGGTCTTCCTGTTTTGTTTTCTTTTTTGACACGGGTCTTGCTCTCTTGCCCTGGCCAGAGTGGCAACACCATAGCTCACTGCAGCTTCAAACGCCTGAGCTCAAACGATCCTCCTGCCTCAGCCTCCTGAGTAGCTGGGACTACAGGAGCGTGCCATGATGCCCGGCTAATTTTTTTTTTTTTGTAGAGACAGAGTCTTGCTATTGCCCAGGCTGGTCTTGAACTCCTAGGCTCAAGGGATCCTCCTGCTTCAGCCTCCCAAAATGCTAGGATTACAGGCCTGAGCCACTGTGCCTGGTCTAAGGTCTTCCTAAATGTAACATCAATCCTAACAAAAATTTTTCTCAGCTATCAATACTAAAAAAAAAAATTTTAATCGGCCATGCTAGAGAAAATAATGAATTATCTTTCTATTTTTTTGAATAGAAAATAGTAGTCATAGAAGAGTATGTTGCCAAACACTTTGGGAGAAAATATTACAGAGATGGGTCAGACATTAATGAACAAAAATATGTTACTTTTTTGGATTCTCTGATATTTGTGGTATTTATTAGCTTTCTAAAAAATTGCAATATGTTTAGCTTTTATACAATACTTAGTAATTTTGCACTATTTTTTTCATAAAGAAGCTTCCTCCAAGTTTTCTAAGCCCCACAAAATCTGGATGTGCCTCTGTGCATGTCACCGTTGGGACTGCTGCAAGGTTGCCAGCACTGAGTGGGGCCTGGGACAGGAGGCTGCTCTGGCCAGCACGGGCAGAAGCACAAACACCTGGAATAGTGAGACGTGCTCATGGCTCAGCACACCCAGGATTTTTGGTGGCTCAGAGGAAATCCAGCCATGATTGGTTAAGAATTTCTACCATAACACCTGAGCTTCTACCAACACCACAAAACTGATCTTTTATGGACCAGCTGAGAATCTGCCCATTTTCAATATAATATTTTTCATCAGTAAATGTGCAAAGCCTCCCCCAAATCACTTACAAATGCGGCTTTAAAACATAAGCTGTTCACAACTGTGTGTGGGTGCATGCATGCACATACACACAAACACACAGATACTCCATATGTAAACGGGGCTTTACTTTTTACTTTGTGTGTAAATACCTTTTAACTCAAGTGCACATTTCTACTTAGCATAGTATAAGGTGCATTGTTAACCTACCGACCTCAAGATATCCTCCCCATTTAGGGCTCCCAGAGTGCTGGATTGCAGGCGTGAGCCACCATGCCTGGCCAAGACATTATTTTTTTTAAGATCACAGAATTACAGAAAAGTGGAAGAGAGAGTACAGAGAGTTCCCATAAACTCTGCCCTCAGTTACCCCTATTATTAATATCTTACATTAGTTTGGTGCATTTATTATAATTAATGAATCAATATTGATACATTAACACTAAACTCTATACTTTATTTGGATTGCCTTAGTTTTTAACCTAATGTCTTTTTAAAAAAAAATTCAAGGATCTCATCCAAGACATTACATTTAGTCATCGTGTCTCTTTAAGCTCTAATTGGCTGTGACATTTCTCAGATTCTCCTTATTTTGGATGAATTTGACAGTTTTGGAGAGTACTGGTCAGATAATTTTTAGAATACCACTCTTCTGGAATTTGTCTGGTGTTTTTTGTACACATAGACTGTTTTTTATGTGTTTTGGGGAGGAAGCCCACAGGGGCGAGGTGCTGTTCCCCTCACATCATATTGGGGGCACACACCATCAATGTGATTTATCACCGTTGAAGTGGACCTTGATCACATAGCTGAGGTAGCATTTGTGACGCTTTCCCCTTTTTTCCGGACTGGACTCTTTGGAGAGAGTCACTAAATGCAGCTCGCACCTAAGTAGTGGGAAGTATCTACATAAATTATTTGAAATTCTTTTGAATGGGGGGCTTGTCCCCTCTTTCCTATTTTATAAGTTTTATTTTATTTTAAATTGACAATAATTATATGTATTTATGGGTTACAATGTGATGTTTCAATACATGGATATGTTGTGGAATGATCAAATCATGGTAATTAGCATATCCATCACCAAATATTTATCATTTCTTTGTTGTGAGAACATTTAAAATCCTTTTTAGCTATTCTGAAATACACATTATTGTTAACCATAGTCAACTTGCTGTACAATAGATCACCAGAACTTGTTCCTCCTGTCTAACTGAAACTTTGTACTCACTGACCAACATCGCCCATTTCCCTGTCCATCCTGGTTGGCACCAGTGACAGAATTTCCTGTTTTTTTTTAATGCTAAATGGTATTCTATTGTGTGTATATACCACATTTAAAAAATTCATTCATCTGTTGATGGACACTTAGGTTGTTTCCACATCTGGCTGTTGTGAGTGATGTTGCAGTGAATATGGGTGTACAGTGGCATACTGGTTTTGATCTCACTGGGTATGTGTCTAGTGGTGGGATTGCTGGATCATATGGTAATTCCATTTTTAGTTTTTTGAGGAACCTCCATATTGGTTTCCCAAATGGCTGATTATTATTCATCTATAATGCCACCAACAGTATATATGTTTTCCTTTTTTCTACATCCTTACCGACACTTGTCATCATTCATCTTTCTGATAATAGTCAATCTAACAGGTACAAGGCGATATCTCATTGTGGTTTTAATTTGAATTTTCCTGATGATTAGAGATGTTGAGCATTTTTTCATATAACTGTTGGTCATTTGTATATCTTGTTTTGAGAAATGTCTGTTCAAGTCCTCTCCCCGTATTTTAATAAGGTTGTTTGTTTTTTATTGAGTAGTATGAGTTCCTTATATATTTTGGATAATAGCCCCTTATCTGATGTATGATTTGAAAATGTTCCATTTATTAGTTTATTTATATTAGTATAAATTCTTGGATATTTATTTTATACTTTGGTTATAATCCAATATTTTGTGGCTTGCATTGTTCAGCTTTGACCATTGGGACTCTTTCAGTGGGCTTCTGTGCCGCTTTGAAATAAGTAAGCATTTTCTTACTTTTTGGCACAAGATCCTCCAGGTTCATATTTTCCATCCAGTTCTAGAATCAGCCATTTTTCCAAGGGACACTGGTTTCTTCTGTTGGAGGATGGTATTAGAAACCAAGATTTGGACGTTCAGTGTGTTCATTGCTACTGGGGCGTTATTGCTTCTACATGGGACGTTTTTTGTTTTTTGTATTTTTTAAGACAGAGTTTCACTCTGTTGCCTGGGCTAGAGTGCCGTGGCATCAACCTAACTCACAGCAACCTCAAACTCCTGGGCTCAAGCAATCCTCCTGCCTCAGCCTCCCGAGTAGCTGGGACTACAGGCATGTGCCACCATACCCAGCTAATTTTTTCTATATATTTTTAGTTGTCCAGCTAATTTCTTTCTCTATTTTTAGTAGAAATGGGGTCTTGCTCTTGCTCAGGCTGATCTTGAACTCCTGAGCTCAAACGATCCACCTGCCTTGGCCTCTCAGAGTGCTAGGATTACAAGCATGAGCCACCGTGCTCGGCCTACATGGGACGTTTTTTAAGGGCTTGGTGTAGAAGTAGCTTTGAAGCATGGTCCATAGACTAGAAGCATCATCCTCATTTGAGAGATTGTTAGAAATATCTATTCATCGGTCCCAGACTTACTGAATTAGGATTCACTTTTTAACAAGATTTCTAGGTGATTTGTATGGACATTCAAATTTGAGAAGCACTGGCCAGACTTACTCCCATGGCCTCAACTACAAGGGAAGCTGGAAATATATGCTCAGGAAGAGAAAATAATGTGGAGAACATATTGCCTTGTATTTGTCACAACTTTGCACTCAAGTATTTGCTCAGAATTGCTTATTTGTTTGAATAGTTTATGTTTAATGCACCTATTTTATTTTTACTCTTCCATTATATAATTTTTACATAAAATGTTCATTTATTCAAATAATTATTTATTAGATAGTTGCTGTGTTACTGGCATTGCTTTGAGTACTGGGGATATAATAGTGAAAAAAAATATAAACACAGCTGTCTTCATAGAATTTTCAACTCATCGAGGGGACTGGGCACAGAAAAAAATATGTGTATGTTAGATGTGATAGCTGTTATAAAGAAAATCAGACAAGTCAAGGGATAAAGAGTGATGGAGGGGTTGGGCCTGCTTGCTGATTTATTAATAAATAGAGGGCCAACAAGGGCCTCTGTGCTTAGGTCATCTGTGTAGAGACTGGAATGAAGAGAACAAGTAAAGCCTGTGCTTATTTGGGGACATTCCAGGCAGAGGAGACACTAGGCAGTGGTTCTCTTAATAGCCAAAGGACACGTTTAGATTAAAATTTTAAATCTCAGCTCCAAAGCCAGCTGTCAAAATATTCAGGTGTCAAAGACTTTTGGATCCTGCGATGATTTCTGTTTGTTTTTTTTCCCATCTAGATTTTTGGCAACATATAGATCCTGCTATGTTATTGCAACCATGTTTGTCATCAGTGTATGTGATATAGTGATGCTCATCATTTAATAGAAATATGAAAGACCATACTATAGTCATTCTCAAGCTTTTTGATCTTAAGACCTTTTTATACCCTTAAAAATTATTGAGGACCTCAAAGAATTTTTGTTTAGGTGGGTTGCATCTGTAGATATTTACTACATTGGAGATTAAGAAAATTTAAACATATTTATTTAATTCATTTAAAAATAATACTAATATAGTATACATGTATACTCTTGAAAAACGCACTAATGAAGCCATTATATATTAACATAAACAACACAATTTTTATGAAAGTAAGTATATTTTTCAAAACAACATTTTGCGAAAAGAGTGGCATTGTTGCATTTTGGCATATCTCTTGGATGTCTGGCTTAATGGAAAAGAGTCGAATTCCCATATCTGCTTCTGCATTCAATCTGTTGCATTGCCATGTAGCATCTGGAAAACTCTATCATATACTTGTGAAGAATAAAGGTAAAAAAGACAAATAGAAGCTTAGTGTTATTACAAAAATAGTTTTGACCTGGACCCCCTCAAGGGGTCCCGGGTTCCTCTAGGGGTCCCTGAGGCACAATTTGAAAATCTCTCCCTTATTATTATATATTTCAGCTTCACCACTCCACCTTGGACCAGTGATTTAATCTTTCTGTGCCTTAATTTCTTCATCTGTAAAACTGGAAGAATACCAGTGCTTACCTCCTGGGGTTGATGTTCACATATAGGATTTAATTTTACGCTACTTCCTTGCTCAGGAATGCACCCCACATTTATAGTCTTTTTTCTTTTCCACTGAAATCTTGATAGGAAAAATAAGACACAGTAGTGAAAAGTAATAAAAACACACTGCTGTTTTCTCTTTTGAAGATTTCTCTCTTACTATATTTTAAGCTCCATTTAAAATTTTTCATACTGATAATCTCTTTGTGATCAGAACTGGGGAAAACATGCTCATCCAGTCCCCAAAATGAGACATGCCCGTACATGACAACTCTCCAAACATAGATCGCATTTGTTATTTACTGTCACTGTTGATCTGCATTCCTGAGAAGTCCAAGAAGAAACCTTCCTTCAACCCCTGTAATAATTCTTTAGAGCCACCGACCTTCAATGCTTCTTTCATTTATAACCATTTTGCATATTTGACCTAATCATCATAAAAACAGTATGAATTAAAACCATCAATCAAGAACATTAACATGGAATGCTGATTTTTTTATGTTCAGATTGCAACAATTCTCTCTTAGGGTGTATGGCATTCACAGTCTGTTGTTTTATTTCACCATGTGAGTTAAAAAGAAAAAACTTCACATCACTTAAGTAATAGATGTGCTATGCCTACAAAGTTGTGCAGTCTTGTGATAACTCTCTTAAATGTGAAGGAACTTCAAACGGCAATAATACAAGGTTAATCCAAGAAGCATTAACAGTCTCCTCCCCATCCAGCCTGAAAAGGGAAGCATTTATGTAACTAATTAGTGTACCATAGTAAATAATCCACTGACATTTATAAGAAGCATTCCTATTAGAGTCTGGAGTAAATATTATGTTGCATGCAAAACTATAAATAGGTCAAATAGTGGTACCAGGCCCGGTTTTAAAATGCTATGGAAAATAAATGAGCTCCGTCTGGGTAAAATGGGTGTTACATGTTCTCTATATACGAGTACCCAGCTGCCGGACTCAGGTTTCCCTATAGCTGCCCTGGAAACTTGATGATTCATCTCAGTTTCCAGCCTGACTCTACAAAGTAGCTAAAAAAGTGAGTGAATGTTTCTCTTGGGGGAAAAAAATTGTAGAGGACAAAAAGAAACACAGTTTGTAACCAACTTAGAGACATGGATTTCATTTCACTTTAAGTGAATGGAGAAAACAGTGTTCTCTAAGTAACAGAATTTGGAGTTTCTACTTGCAGTTTAGATAAGGAGACTCTATGTTGCCCCCAGATAATTTTATCATCTTTGCCTGCAAGATGTGTGTATTGAGTGACTTTCTTCAAAACTGCACATCAGATGTAGAAAGAATAAAGCCCAGAGTAGAAAAGCAGACAATGAAATGAAATCTCTACAAAGAGAAAATTTCTTGAGCCCATGAATTTGGGTGAAGCACAAACCAGGTGCTCAATTAAGGCATAATTAAGAGGGACTGAGGAGAGAAGTAGAAGGAGAACTAGTACGTTTAGGGCTCACCCAGGCATAGCCAAAGAAGCAGTTGCCTTTCCGTGATATAATAAGAGAAGCCCAGAAATTCTCACTTGTCCCATTCCTCAAATTCCCACCACGATTGCTACACATTCTGATTAAATCCCTTTCAGTGGAATGATCCCATTCCTGTCAGTGACTATATATTCATCAATTCAATCCTTCGTTCCTTGATTAAACATCACTATGACCTACAGATTAGGCTAGATGTGCAAAGATAGCACACAAAATACCCTAAGTCTCAAGAAGTTCAGTGGAATAGAGAGAGAATATAAATGATGACATTTTAGTGTGACAAGTGCTTTAATGGAGATAAGTACCAGTAAGTACAAGAGTACAAGGGATGGGGACCTAATCTAGGTAGGGGTGTGGTTGGAGTAGCTCTGGGTAATCTTCCTGGAGGGGTGGGGATGGGGGACAGATAAGGGTGGGAAAGAGGAACAGAGTTCAGTGCAGTCTCTGAACTTCTCACAAACGGGCGATGAAGTAATCGTGCCTGTTCTCTAAGTTCCATGACAGCAGAGCTCACCCAATTTTCCCCCTGCTGAATCTACTGAGGATAGAGTGTGGTACGCTGTGGATGTCAATAAATACTTGTGCGTACATGTGACAAGTATTCATAGAACACCTACTATGTGTTGGGCTGCTCCTGGTGCTAGGGATACTGCAGTGAGCACAACATATACTGATTGCTGCCCTCAGGGAGCTGACATTCTTGTTCGAAGAATGAATGGGGCACAGCATGGTGGATATAGTTAGTAATAGAGTATTGTATGTTTCAGAATTGCTAAAAGTAAATTTCAGATGTTGTCACCACAAAAAATTTAAGTATCTGAGGCAATAGATATGTTAACTAGCTTGATTCAAGTATTCTAGGTTGTATTTGTAAATCATAACATCACTTTTACCTATTCATAAATATGTACAATTATAAATTGTCAATATACAATAAAAATTAAAATTAAATAAAGAATAGGGCTGGATATGATGGCTCACACCTGTAATCCCAGTGCTTTTAGAGGACAAGGCTGGAGGAGAGCTTGAGGCCACGAGTTTGAGACCAGTTGGGCAACACAGTGAGATTGTATCTCTATAAAAAAAAATTTAAGAAATCATGTAGTGATGCTTGCCTGTAATCCCAGCAACTTGGGAGGCTGAGGCAGGAGGATCACTTGAACCCAGGAGTTTGAGGCTGCAGTAAGCTATGATTGTACTGCTGCACTCCAGCCTGGTTTACAGAGTGAGACCCTGTGTCTAAAAAAAAAAAAAAGAAAAGGGAATGAACATGTAGAATGAGTTTAATTTCACTTATAGCTCCCTTACTAAAGTCTCATATCAAATATGAATTAGACACACAGTAACTAAAAGATGACCATGGTTACCTCTGGATACCTGGAGGCTTTCGTATTTTAATTATCTACTTCTGTATGCTTTAATTTTTCATACTTTGTTACCTTATGAAAACAATAGGATGCTAAAAGAAAAAAGTGAGTGTGTATTTGCATAATAAATGACACTGCATTGATTTTTACAAAGATAGTATAGAAAGTATTGTTTCTGTTAGCTGAGAAAGAGTTTTTCATCTGCTTCCTGACTTTTCTGATGTTTGGGTCAGAATCCACTCCCCCACAGTTTTAAGACTGAGAATATTTTAAGGTTTTTTGCTCCTTTAATTCTGTTCCTGGAACAGTTGGCTGATGCTATTGTTGAGCTAACTGCATTCTCTTTTAAAATTTCCCCCACCAAACATAGGACTTTTCTAGGTCTTAAGAGGATGATGTTAGCAAAACCACATTTTACCAATACCATGGTATCTTCATTGAGAAGTATCCATCTGTCCATTCACCCATCCACTCGTTCATTCATATTATGTGCTTTATGATGTCTGAACACCTTAACTCAAGATACAAACAGGTAAACAGTGCAGTGTGAAGCAACATCATAAAACTATACTAGAGGAATCCAGGGTGCTACTACAGGAACATACTATAAAAGCCATTCAGCTAAGATGGAATTAATTCAAACTTAGCAGAATGGAAGAAAATGGAATTTAAAAATATTTATCAAACACAACTGTTACATTTTAAAATTTGTATTTACAACTAAAATCATTTGAAGATTTCTGACAGGACAAGATAGTTAGCTGATTGCCTAAATTATTAAATAGCCCCTGCTACAGATCACGTTACCTGCACGGACCTGTGCTTTGAGGACATGCTCCAGAATTGCACCTTAGATACAGCAAAAGCAGTACTCGAGGTGGTAGAAAACTAAGAGAAGGAACAAAATCTCTGAAATAGTTTCTTGTGACTTGGCTGAAGCCCTTGGATTTGTGTGAAAAAAATCAGATGCTCAATCCAAGGCATAATAAGAGGTGGGGAAGGAGGTGTATGTCATTGTCTGCTAATGAAAGGGACACACCAGTTATAAGGGCCTCTCCTGCTCCTTGTGCATGGTAACTTCTCAGCGTGTGCCCAAGCTGTTCCCCATGAGCTAGTCACTGTGCAAATCCCCCAGAGGGAGGAGCTTCCTTTTCAACTGGGCCCCTGTTACGCCTAAAGAAATGGAAGAGAGCCTGCATTCACTATTAATGACCTCCATTGATATTCCCATTCTACCAATAGACTTAGAAAAAAGAATGTCAAGGATGATGGCAAAATCATGATAAATTGTCCTTTTCTGGAAGACTGGCTCCAAAACTTTTTTGTACGGCTAACATGCCCTCTGGGCTGAGACTACCTCCTGAGTCTGTTGTTTCCTTCATGTGGAATCTTCCTGGGATGTGAAGGCTGGACGTGGTCAGCTGCAGGGCCCTGATGCAGCATGCCCTGTGGAAACCCTGTACTCTGGAGCCCGTGTCTATAATTAACTCCCTGCATTAGGAGTCGTCAGGCCTGGGCAGGGCTCATCCTCACACGCCCAGGAAACCTTTGTCTTCGAGCAGAGGATCAGCCTGGAATTCTCTGAAGCCACACTGGGACGCAGCATCTCTCTGAGGTTGTTCAAAGTTCTGGCTACTGAAGCGGTCCATTCCTCTCGTCTAAGCACATCTGCCTGGGCAGAGGATCTGGGGACTCGGGTTGGGCAGAGATGTAGACTTCCAAGTAGGAATACTCAAGGTTACTCCCACATGGTGTTTACGATGAATGTCACACTCTACCAAGGCCAGGGGCATGATGACTGAAACAGTGGCTGGGAAGGCCGCATAGGCTCCTGCCGTGGGCTTGGCCGGGCCTGCCAGCTGTCCTGCCCATCACTGCTGTGCTAGCACTCCGGGCCCCCATGGACCTCTCCAGCCAGAAGGGAGGTGAGGGGGGGCACCATTTGCAGGAGAGCCCTGACCCAGCCACCTCTCTTTTTAGGATGAATATTGAAGGACAGCACCTCTGCCTCCAAAGGATTCTCATCTCACTCAGAATAAAACCCAGATTTCTTACCATGGCCTCCCGGCTCCTACTATGCTATTTTCCCTGCTGACCTATCGTTCTCCGAGTTGCTGAAATCATGCCAACCCTGCTGGCCTCTGGCTGGTCCTGGGACATGCAGGTGGAATCTCGTCTGGGCGTTTGTGCCTGCTGTTCTCCCCGCCTCGTGTTGCTATCATGCCTCGCTTCAGTAGCTGTACCCAAGCATCTGCTCACCTGTTGTCTGACCAGAGACCACTCGACCTAAAATACTGTCTTCCTCCTCCCTTTCTGGCTTTGCTACTTTTCTTAGCGCGTCCCACCACCTGACACGTACCGTGTGTTTGACATGCTATGCTAGCTGTCTGTCTCCCGTCACCCAAGTACAGCCTGTGAGACAGCAACTTGGTACCCCCAGTGCCTAGTGTGGCCCATGGCACTGGAGAGGTACAGTCAAAAGCATCTGGGAATGTTTGCTGAATGGGTACGGGCAGTTTTCTCCAGAAGTACTCTAACCTTGACTGTCTCTGCTTGTTTTCCTTCCATTCATTTTGTAATTCGTGGCAATGAAGCTTTACCCTTGGCTGGACCAGGACTTCTTGCATTCCTTCAGTTCTTTCTAGTTCCTGTTTGACTTGACCTTTCTGAAGCGATTTATGCTACAGAAAGAGTATTATGGGCTTTGGAGCCAGAGAGGTCTGGCTTTGAATCCCATTTCACCGCTTAGTAGCTATGTGATTCTGGGCAAGTGATTTTACCTTTCTGGGCCACCATATCCATATTAGTTAAAGCAGGATACTAATACCTCACTCCTGGGATTTTCCCAGGAGCACTGAGAGAGAGCGTATGTGAAACTCAGCCCTACGGGACTGAGTACATAGGCAGAGCTCCAAGACGTCAGCTCCGTCGCTTTCCTCTCCGTTTATGCCTTTGCGACTTCACTTTCTTCTCTGTTTTTCCTCCTCTCTTGAGTCACTTCTTTGTGACCCTTGCCCACTTTTCTTTATCCTTCTCTCCACCTCCAGACTATTGTTGTTTTCCAAATCTGTCCTCAGCCTTGCTCTCTTTTTCTGCTACTGTATGCTCCTGGGTTCCGTCATCCACACCTGTGACTCCAGCTACCACCTACCAGTGATTCTGTCAGGTTTGGTGGTCTCCTTCTGTGTTCTCAGTTCTTGACGAGCTCTTGGCTGAGGGATGACCAGATGCACCAAAGTAAGACAAGCACGAGGTGAAATTTATTGAGGGGGAGCAAAATAGAATCACACAGCAAGACCAAGATATGTGTTTATAGAGCAAGATACATATGCCACAGATGATGACCAGACCCCTTGTCATAGCAAAAAAGACCTTGATTCTGCTCCAGGTCTTGTTTTCTGGTGTCCAGATAGGGACCCTCCCCATGGTTCAGACATCATCATGTAACCATTTTGACAGACGGTTGGGAGTTATATGACCTGAGTCTTGCTATGCATGCGGATCTCCCATGAGCCTCTCTGAAAGCAGGTTGTTCTAGGTCACTTTCCAGACTGTATGATACCTATGCTGCTTGGCCCAGGGGCTAGAGAGTTCTCTGCATTCTTTTGCAGTTGGTGTACTAAGTTCTGATTGGCAGATTCATGGGGTGTTTCCCTCCCCCAGGTATGACAGTCACCCACCTTTTCCCCAGGTGGGGCCGGAAGTCCCTAGCTGTCTACTTAATAATTCCAAAGTCTACAGCCCCACCCCAGTCCTCTCTCCTGGGCTCCCAGCTCACACGTCCCCACCGCCTGCTGCTCTCTCCATCCACACATCCTGCTGGTAGCGCCACTCAGATGTCCCAACTCACCTTGTTCACTTCGTCCAGCCTCCCCTCCTCCAGCACAGAGAATGCGACCATCTTCCTGGTTGCTCACTGGAAATTTGTGAGTCAGTTTTTACTATTCTCTCTCCTGTGTCCTCTATCATTAAGCCCAATAATTTCTAATTCCTAAACATGCTTCATTTCCACCTGGCCTGCTGCTCCCTGAATTCAATCTCTAATTGTTTCTCACCTACTTGATTGCCATTATTTTTGACTCTTCTCCCATTCCATGTACTCTCTCTTTTAAATGTTCTAAAGTGGAAATCTGATCACATCATTTCCATCGAAAAACAAAATGGTTCAATGGTTACCTGTTATCTTCAGGATCAATTCAAACCATTCAGCCGTTCAGCATGACAAACAAGAATGGCCCCATTCCCAGCTACACCTGCAGCTGCCCCAACATGCCGTGCTACCGCAAGCCCCCTGCCTTCGCCCAAGCTGTTCCTGTTGCTGGGAACACCCTCCTCTTCCCCTCGTCCATTTGGCAATCTCTGCTTAAGCCTTGCAGTGCTCAGTTTCAACATCACCTCCTCTTTGAAGCTTTGCTGACCTTCCACACTGCGGCAAGCACCTGCCTTGGGGGTACCTCCCCACCCCACTCCGCTGTGACCTATTGCTTTTCCTGTTCCATGTGCAGTCCCACAGGCTGGAATGTCACGGAGGCATTCAGCTCTGATTCCCTAGCAATTAGCTCAGCGCCCGGCCCTCAGTAAATAATGGTTGGCTGTATGAATGGCAGGCTCGGTGCCTGTTTCAGCTGAGCAAAGTCCTGTAGAGCGTCCGAGCTGTTGATAAATTCAGCTTTCCCTCTCTCTACCTTGTTCCTTATTACACATTGCATGTGTACTCATTCAAGACTTGCTTTAGGCTTCAGTGGTTTATTTTTCTTATTAGAACTAGCTCCATTTTCCTCCTTGATCAAATTTGAATGAGTACATTGGACTAGTTCATCTGTGGGTTCCCTTCACACTCTGATATACCACAATTACTTTTAGTGGAGATAAAAACCAAGTCTCCCACAGGCATGTCCCAGCTCTGTCACTAAACAGCTGTGGGACCTTGCTCAAACCTCTAAGCCTCCTTGAGCTTCAATTTTCTCTTCTGTAAAATGGAAGGAATATTCTTTAAATATTTGTGCGTATTAACTAAGTACATGAAGCGTCAAATGCAAGGCAGTATCTTTCTATATTTTATACCATCTTGAAATAAAGGGGGATAAATATCACCTGGCTGCCTGGTCATGCTATTTTGAATCAGGAGAGACCTGAAAAATTGTGGGTGAAGTCGTGAGGAAATAATGCAACCCTTAAACAACTCAGGGAATTCAGAACATACCAGAAGACTCTTAGAGAAGTGGTCTAAGAACCTCTTTTTTGAAACCTGGGTGAGCTGAAAGCGAATTCCCTGGGTGGGGCGGTGAAGATGGGGTGTCTGCCTGGCTGGAGCTCTCTGGGCTCTATGCTGGACAAGTTCAGGGTGCTGCCCTGGAACATTCTGCCGATGTCCTCTTCTGAGACATGGATAATCACAGATGAAGATGTCACTGCTGTGATTAGAAATCCAGGAAGCCCCTGAAGAATGTTCCAAACGTAGAGCCCAGAAGCTGTCTGGTTTAATGGTTACGAAAATGAACTGGTCAGGAGAGCACAGGGATGGAGCCTGCTGTGGACAGATCAGTCCGTCTGCTGAGACTTACTGGGCAGCTGGTGTGTGTCAGGTCCACTGTGAAGTTCTCGGGATACAAAGACGGATGAGGAATGGTTTGTGGCTGTAGTAGAAGAGCTTGGAGAAGGGCTTTGGTATCCCCAGGGTCTGTAGGAAAGGATCACAAGATGCGGCCTTTCTTTCAATGTCTGAACACCACTGAGCACCACAGGGACTAAGGCTGTGTGAGGGAGCCTGGCCCCCACTCCGGGCAGTCCCCTCGCAATAATTGCATGAGTGACAGGTACCTGTCCTCCTATTTCTACACCACGATGGCCAGGGGCCTCCCAGAGGTTCAGAGGCAGAACCGCTGGTGCAGCCTGGGCAGCCAGCAGCCCGACAGTTACCACTCACACGTGGCTCTATTTGCCGGGCACCAAAGGCTCTCCCAGTTGGAAGTAACTTCCCCAAAAGCCAGTGTTGCCTGCCCTTTCAGGCAATTAAACATTGGCCGCTATGATTTAAACTACGGAAGCAATTGCTGATAAAGCCCAATAGAATAGCATGCGTAGCACTGAGCTTTATTACAGATTCATTCCTTCAGACTATCAATGAATGATCATTGGAAATAATAATTCTTCAAATACTGATAACACAATACCTATTAATATTTCCTCCAGGATAGGCTCTGGCTTAAGTGCTTCACAGCTATTAAGTCATTTCATTCTCACAACAGCCTAATGAGGAAGGTGTGATCACTGTTCCCATTTTACACGAAGAACTGGAAGTGCAGAGCTCTGAAGGAACTTGTCCAAGGAGGTCACACAACGAGAAAGGGGTGGGGGCGAGGTTTGGATCCAGACAGGTGAGCTCCAAATTCGTGCTGTTCTAGAAAGCGTAGCATTGAGCTTTACTAGCGATTAGTTCCTTTGTTTAAATCATAGTAGCCAATATTTAATGAGCATTTACGATGTCTCAGGCACTGCACCAAGTGATTTTTGTTTATTATTTTATTTATCATTAATAAAACCCAGTAGAGTAGGTACTGTTATTATTACCGTTTTATAGATGAGGATAATAAAAGAGAAGAAAAAGAACTGAGGTCACATAAGCAGGAAATATGGAACCAAGATTTGAAATCAGGCAGTTTAACTCCAACACCCCAGGTGTCCGACAGCTGCCCTCGACTACGACGTACACTTGTGTGAGAGCAGACACCTGTGAGCTGGAGCGCCCAGTTCTCTCGGGGAGAGCAAGCGCCGTGGGGAAGGTCAGTCCAGGGCCCTGTGGCACTCCTGGGGAGAAGGGGACATGGAGGAGTGTGGAAATAACCTACTTCACCCCTCAATTTCACCGGGGCTGCCTGCGCCCACTATCCAGCCAGCATTTGGAGGAATGGCTTTATTCACTAAAGCTGTACCAAATAGGCCAAATATTCTACTTTAAAATCGGGAAGCTTAAGGATCTTCTTTTCCAATATCCCCCCCTATGCCATACGTAAGTTCCCTGCCAGGTACCAACATTCCCAGTTATAAGAACTCACTGCTTCTTAAGGCGACCATTCCTTCATTAGCGCTCGCTATCGTGGCCAAATTATTGAGCTGAAATCTCTCCTCCTGTAACTTCCATTTCTACCCCCTAGAAGGATCAGGCCCCTTGATTCCTGAGCCCATCTTGCCATCTCACCACACACCAGCCTCCCCTTAGTTTGCGGGCTCATGACATACCAACTTTCTTTTAGGCAGTCAAAAAGGCCAGGCTCCTTGCTGCCACAGGACCTTTGCTCATGCTATTCGCTCTGTCTGGAAGGCTATCTTCTCTCTTCCAACCCATTTCATTAATTTGGACTCCTCAGTTGTAACTCCTCAGTAGAGTTCCAGTTGTGCCCTTCCTTGCTGAAGTTGTGTGTGTGTGTGTATGTGTATGTTTAAATCAGTCAGTTAAAAATATTGACTGGGGTCTACCATTTGCCAAGCTGTTTTCTAGGCACTGGAGATACAGCAGAGAATGAGATGACAAAGTCCTTTGCCTCAAGGAGAATTCCCCGTGCGAGTGTGTACACATACAGGGTGCATGTGCGTGTGTGCACACGCACATACCCGACCCCGAGACTCACACCTGTCTAAACCTGCTCCTGAAACATGCATCCTCACCTGCATTCTCACGGCCTCACCTTCCATGCACCAGAGCAGCATGGTGTACAGAACGGTGCACCAGGCCAGCAGTGGAAAGAGCTACCATCTATTCTTGGCCCTGTTCTGCCCAGCTGGGCTATCTTGGGAGCCATGCTTAACCTCTCTGAGCCCTAGTTTCTTCATTTATGAAACAGAAGTGTTGGAATAAAAGTCTTTCAGCCAAAGAGTTCTATGGATACATGTACTGTGGGTCTCCTATGGGCTGGGCATCTTTGTGGTATCTTGTTAGATCCCATTTTCTCATTGCATTCTTGGTGGAGCTGCTGTCATCTTTGATTTATAGGTGAGGAAACTGAAGCGAAAGAAATCAAGTTACTTTCCCACAGTCAATCAGGAAGTCGGTGTCAGAGCCAGGGTTAGACCCCTCAGACCCGAGTCCAAGTCCAGTCCCGTTCGCCCCGTCGTTCCTTCTGCTTCTCACTTTGGCGCAGTGCTGGGCATTGCTGGGACTACACAGTGATCTGGGAGAGGACAGAAGAGAAATGAAGGAAATCCCGTCTAGATTGGCTGTGAGGCCCCTCTGGCCATCCTGCTTTCATTCCCTGTCTCCATCCCCATCAGGGGATGGGCTTTTTCCTCAGTCTTCCTCTTTTCTCTCTGCAGGCTGGAATGTTGGTACGATGGCGGGAGCTGTAACAGCCATCTTAGGCTGCGAAATGGAAGATTAATGCTGAGAATGCAGAACACCAACAACCAAAGAGCCTGCGTTCCCTGCACCGTAGAGACGTCGTTGTAGAAATAGACTGCTTACACACTGATTGTGATGTAAGGAGAAATAGACCTGATTTTGTTTAAGCCTCTGTTATTTTGGCGTGTGTTATAGTAGTTGTATGCTAAATAATCTGATGAGAAAGGGTATTTTGTACCCTGGTAAGGGTGGATGGCTTCACACATTAGGAGAACCATTGGATGGAGTAGTTGTAATTTAGTTGAATAAGCTAAAATTTCGATGTTGAATTAATAGTTTGGTATTGCCACATAATAATTGTTGGGCAAGTTGTTAATCTCTCTGTGTCTCAGTTTCCTCACTTGTAAAATAATAATAATAATAATAATCATAGACATAGTACCAGTGTTTTACTGAGCATGTAACTTGGTTCAGGTGCCACACATTGTTTGGATTAAGTGAAATAAGAGAGTCCTGAGTAAATATAATGCAAATGTAAATTATTTTTAAACTTTATTACACATATATGAATATTATTATTTGCTTTTCCCATACTGATTTCTTGTTTGCTCAACTGCTTATAGGCATTGAGCATTCCTGAGATTTTATATTCACAACTCCCAAAAGATCTAGTCCAAAATTTAACACATAATATTTAATGAGTACATGTTAAAGGCATAGCTTATTTTTAAGTGGGTATCTCTCTGCACAGAATATTTTTGTCTTAATTTAAAAAATTAATTTTATTATTTATATAACATAAAATTTATTATTTTAACCATTTTTAAATGCACAATTCAGTGGCATTAAATACGTTCACATTGTTGTGCAATCATCACCACTATCCATTTCCAGAATTTTTCCATCATCCCAAACAGAAACCCCATACCCATTAAATAATAACTCCCCGCTCCTCACTCCCTCAGCCTTTGGTGAACTCTATTCTGCTCTCTATGAATTTGCCATTCTAGGTTCCCCATATAGGTGAAATAATTTAGAATTTGTCCTTTTGTGTTTGGCTTATTTCACTTAACATAACATTTTCAGGGTTCATCCGTGTCGTAGCACATGTCAAAATTTCATTCCTTTTCAAAGCCGAATAATATTTTATTGTATGTGTGCAACATATATTGTTTGTCCTTTCATCCATTGATGGATACTTGGGTTTGCTTCCATCTTTTGGTTACGGAATAACGCTGCAATGAACAAGGGCATGCAAATTCTTGATCTGTTGTTAAAGCAGCAGTTTTGGCACCATATCTGGAATGGACCTGTGTGTTTCTCCTGGGGTGGGGCAGCGCACTGGCCCTGCCTACGGTGTTTCTGTGGGAGCCGCGCTTGAAATACTGAGTGCCTCGCGGGTGCCTAGACACAACAGCTGGTCCCTGGCGGAGCTGTGAGAATGTTCATAGTGTGTTGCCATCTCCTCACTTTGCACGGAAGGACAAGGAGAACACAGGGAGGGTGACATTGGAGTTATGGGCTCAACATGAGTTTGTGCGAACGAATTTCTCTCTGTTCCTGGATATAACATGTCACACCTGATATTCCCAGGCTGGATGAAGGGGCACCTCAATTTGCTGAACAGAGAGTGAGAGTTTGGAGACTTGGAGCTGGAGGTCGGGACTTCCATACCCTGGGACTGTAAGGGCCGGGTATGCGTTTGGCCGATAATCCTCCTGTCTCTCACGGTTGGCTCCCTGCTGTAGAAGCAGCAGCTGACGACTCTGCAGCTGTGTTACAGCAGAAGAATGCCTGAAGAACGTGGCCTTTATTCCAGCTTCCGAGCACCACAATCACGAGGAGTCTCGCTCAGGTCCCCTAGCCCCGAAGACACAGCTCCCCAGGCCTGCAGTTTTCACACTGGCTGCCAGCGAGTGTTGGAATTGGTGTCAACACAGAAACCACTGCATGGCCTTGGAGTCTCTTATGTTGGTCCTGCAGTCCGAGAGATCAGATTCCAGGATGATGGGATTTCGACTGTCTCTAGATTTCAGACAAAGTCAGATGAGGACAGCCTGGGCAGGTTTCTCCTGTGTCCTTGGTTGGGGCTCTGTCCCTTGAGTTTCAGTAATTCAGTAAAAATTCAGATCTTTTTATACGTTATGATTTTAATTTATTTTTTTTTTTTTGCTGCTTACTAGGCTGTGTAAAAGGCCTAATGAGATATACTAAGAAAAATAAGGATGTTGGACTGTGACAGAAAACAAAGAGGACTAACATTTAATGTTTTGGTTAACTGCAGAAATAAAAGAGTTTATGGACTAGCATAGCTCCCAGTACACTGGCTGGGGTCCAGTGCCCTCATTTTTGCTCTGCTCACTGGGTTTCTAAAAAAATTAACTAGTTTTTTTTTTTTAATTGAAAAAGCAATACACACATATTGCCTTACCCTGGGAAACAGAGCCGGAAGAAAAGGTTAGGCGGTACTGCTTGACTGGGAGGTTCAATGCCAAGGCAGGCAGAGTGAGGGAGAGGGGTATCGCGCTAGGCAGGCCGGGAAGCAGGCACCAGGTGGGCTGTTACTTCACATTCACAGGCGGGGTGGCTGCTGCTTCACGGATGGGGCTGACCATTTGGTGGCCCCGCGGTGTGGCTCTGGACAAGATTTACAGAAACACTACATCCTGTAGCAGTCTGTCAGATGAATGAAGATATTTATTTGTTGGCTCTTTCTCATTTTCTGTCCTTCCATAGGCTCAAGTTCACCCTACGTTACGGGGTGTTATTGTCCTTGCACCTTCAGGTTGCTTCCCCTGACCCTGTGGCAGCTGCCGGAGAAGACGGACCTGAAGCGGTGGGAGGAGCCAGAGACTCCGGCCATTTCCCTCACCTGGTGGGAGCAGTTTGGGAGCAGGCGGCAGGGCTCTGGGACAGAGCTAGCTGCAGCTAGAGAATCTGATGTAGCCCATGAGACCGGCAAAATGGAGACATAGTAAAAATTTAAGCAATACCAAAGAGTATACAATGAAATGTTTTCCTTCCAGCCCAGACCACCAAGTCACTATCTGTAGTTTGCCCTAACATCTCGTGTATACCAAACATTCATCTGTGTTTACAAGATCATATGTTAGGATAAGATTTTGCTGCTTGCAAAAGAAACCCCAAAATGTGGCTAAAAGAAGAAAGAGATGTATTGTTCTCTGTCATGTGAAAGTCAGAGGCAGGCAGGAAGGCAGACCAAGGGCAGCTCCCCAATTATCGCCAATCTGCTCCATCACATTTAGCATGGCTTCTATTCTCAAAGTTGATTTATGTCCCAAAATAGTGACCAGAGCTCCAGCCTTCACATCTATGTACCAGGCCAAAAAGAAAGGACAAAAGATTGTGTCTGCTAGCTGAGTTAACCTCATTTAAGCAGTTTTCTCAAAGGCCCTACCCAACAATTTCCACTTAGGTCTCATTGGCTATCCCTGGCAGCAAGGGAGGAGGAGAAATAAAACCTTTTAGACAGGTACTTTGCAGCTGAGTAAAATCAGGGTTTGTTTAGTAAAAATGAAGGAAAGAATGAATATTGGGTAGACAACTAGCAGGTTTATTTTACAGAAATTCAACACCTTGCTTTTTAACATTTAATGTATCTTAGATATTGTTCCAAAGTAATACAAATAGATTTCATTCATTTGAATACATGCATTGTATTCTACTGTGTGAAAATGCTAAAATTTATTTAACATATCCTCCATGGATGGATATTTAAATTATTTCCAATATTTTGGCTATTATAATCAGCACTGCAATTAACATTTTTTATGTATATGTATTTACTAATTATTTGAATATGTATCTCTAGGATAAATTTACAGATGAAGAGTGGCTGGGTTGACAAGTGTCCATCAATACATGAGTGGATTAATAAAATGCCGTATATTTATACCATGGGGTACTATTCAGCTTTAAGAAACAATGGTGATATAGCACCTCTTGTATTCTCCTGGATAGAGCTGGAATGCATTCTACTAAATGAAGTATCCCAAGAATGGAAAAACAAGCACCACATGTACTCACCATCAAATTGGTATTAACTAATCAACACATAAGTGCACATATAAGAATAACATCTATTGGATGTCGGGCCGGGGGGAGGAAGTGGAGGGAGGAGGGGACAGGTATATGCATACACAAAGAGTGCGACGCGCACCATCCAAGGGATGGACACACTTGAAGCTGGGATTTGGTGGGGGAGGGGGAGCAAGGGCAACGTATGTAACCTAAACATCTGTACCCCAATAATATGCTGGAAAAAAAAAAAAGAGTGGCTGGGTTGAAAGGGTAACTGTATTTTGCATTTTACTATATATTGTCAAATAGCTCTCCAAAGTGTTTGCGTTGCTTCACATTCTCACCGACAGTATATAAAAAAGCCTATTGCCTTCCAACCCTGATAATACTGTGTATTATTAAACACCACGAATTTTTCCAATTTGATAAGTAAAAATGGCATTTTATCAACTTGACTTTCATTAATTGTCTTATTAACTTCTTAAGTGGTCATACAAGTTGTCAATTACACTTATTTCCTAGCTCTAACTCAGTCTGGATCAATGTGTGTTTATAGTAAATATTACCCTTCACAATTTTACACAAAGAAAGATTTAAATTCTCACTATGCAATCCATTTTAGTCCTGAAACATTTCTAAAAAAGAACAGCTTTATTGAGGTATAATTTACATACCATAAAATTCATCCTTTTAAAGCGTACAATTTGGTGGTTTTTAGTATATTCACAGAATTGTGCAACTAGCACCATTATATAATTTCAGACCATTTTCATCATGGTCTGAAAAAGAAAATCCTGTATCCATTAACAGTCACTTCCCATGCCCCTCCCCAGCACACCTCTCTTATGAGGTCACTAATTGTATTCTAAACTAATCACTTTCTAAAGGCCCCGTTTATTAATACCATCACATTGGCATCAACTTATGAATTTCCTCAACGCATTCAGACTCTACAGCTCCTTGCACCGACGCTCCGCGATCACCCATCTCTTACCTTTAGCTGCTCTTTATGGAAGATCCCTTGACTAGAGCCATGCATAGCTCTCCACTGCCTTCTTGTTTTTATTTTCCTTCCCCTGATCATTCCAGGCGTCTGTTGCAATTCAATTTTTCAACTTTTATGACCTCAGGACTTATTTTTTTATGTCAGATAATCCTGAATCAATATGTGCCTTTGACATTAAATTTACAGTCAACTTGATGCATCTAGAATTTACATATATGATAATTTTTTCCACTTTGTGCTATTCCCTGTAAACCAGTTGTGTGCTGGTTAAAGAGGCATAGAACCCAAATGAATGGCCACAGGAGAAACTAATTTCTGTTTTGCTTGTTTGTTTTTCATTACAGCCATCCTGGTAGACATGACTTGATATTTCAATATGGTTTTAATTTGCATTTCCTTAATAACTGATGATATTGAAAACACCTTTTCATGTGCTTATTTGTATATCTTCTTTGGAGAAATGCCTACTTAAACTTGTTGCTCATTTTTAAAGTTGTGTTATTTGTTTTTATATTTTTCAGTGTGAGTGTTCTTTATATGTTCTAAATACAAGTCCCTTACAAGGTATATGACTTGCAAATATTTTCTTCCATTTTGTGGGCTTGTCTTTTCACCTTCTTGATGGTGTTTCTTGAACCACAACAGTTTTTGATTTTGATGAAGTTCAAGTTATTTAGGCTTTTTTTGTTGTTGTTGTTGCTTGTGCTTTTGGTGTCATATCCAAGAAACCATTGCCTAATCTAAGATCATGAAAATGTATTCCTATGTTTTGTGCTAAGAGCTTTATAGTCTTAGCTCTTACATTTAGATTCATGGTTCATTTTGAGTTAATAGTAAATATTTGTATATGGTATGAGCTTGGGGTGAAACATTTTTTTTTTTTTTTTTGAAACAGACTCTCACTGTGTTGCCCGGGCTAGAGTGTCGTGGTATCATCCTAGCTCACAGCAACCTCAAACTCCTGGGCTCAAGCAATCCTCCTGCCTCAGCCTCCCGAGTAGCTGGGACTACAGGCATGCACCACCATGCCCGGCTAATTTTTTCTATATATTTTTAGGTGTCCAATTAATTTCTTTCTATTTTTAGTAGAGATGAGGTCTCGCTCTTGTTCAGGCTGGTTTCGAACTCCTGAGCTCAAGCAATCCGCCCACCTCGGCCTCCCAGAGAGCTAGGATTACAGGCATGAGCCACAGCTCCTGGCCGGGGTGAAACATTTTTAAAGCCATTTTTATAAAACAAGAAGTAGTATCTAAGTAGTATATTTCTTCTGTTAGTTTTAGCTCATCTTCTTTTAGCAGAAGCTTGTTTATTCATTCATTCAGAAACTATTTAATGACCAACTACTTAGTGCCAGGCTCAAGCATAGAGTGAAGGGGAATAAGGCGTAGTCTCTATTTCCGGTGAGCTAACAGTGGAGGAGGAAAAAAGAAGGAAACCAACAGTTACTGCATGCTACAGCAATAGGAGGGGTACTTACTTCAGCTTGAGGAGGTCAGGGGAGTGTTTCTATGGAGAAATAATGATTGACTCAAGCATTGAAGAATGAGGCAAAATTTATCAGGTGGACAAATGTGGTGGGAGAGAGGCGACATTCCAGGAAGGTAAAAACACATGTAAAGAAAGTCACAGAGCCCGTGAAGAAGCATGGAGCATTTGCAGACATGAGCATGTGGTTGTTATCTGCAGGCCATCATACTGGGAAACTATAATACAATTCTTGTAGCAAAAAACAAACAAAAATCACCAAAATTAGAAAAGGAAAAAAAAAAAGAAAAACACAGGCAAGCAGACTTTGTTCAGGGAGGCCTTTGTTGTAACACAGATGAGAAGTTAGAAAAGGTGCAACTAAATCAGAGTCAGTGGAAATGAAGTGGGGATGTCGACTGAAAGAATATTTAGGAAAGTTGAGTTGATGGGAGCTGGTGATCGATTAGATTTGGACAGGGAAAAGGAGATGCCTAGGACAACAGGCGGGTTAGTTCTCTGAGACGATGAATTGAATTAAGAACCTAAATACGGTTTGTAAACATCTACCACATTTTATGGAATCTTGGACCAAGTTGAAAGCTTTCAAAAGTCTTTGGAGAATGTTGTTTGTTTTATTCTTGCTTCACACAGTCCAATTCAATTCCTTCCATTTGATTTCTTAAATAAGAAGAGTTTCTTACACTATGGCCAGCACATCTCTGGGCCAGGCTCCTGTTCCTTTTCCTTCCTTTGTCCTGCTTCTGTTTTTCTCTTCCATTTTCAGCACTTTTGCAAATTTGTGTTGAACTAGCCCATTGCAGGCTGGGGAAAGAAAGGGCTGAGGAGTTCTGATTCCCAGCGCTGCTTTTTCCCACCGCCTCCCTGTGTGGAGGTTTCTATGTTGAAGAACTCGCCAGATCCCAATGGATGCAAGAGAATTTGCTTTCCTATTGGTTCCCTGGGTAAGAGCATTGCAAAGAACTAGCAGATGCCTCTCAAGGAGGAAACGCTGCCTGTTAGCATAGGAAATGCAGATAACTGGCATGCTTCCTTTCCTGTCTGCCAACACCGGCCTGAAAACAAGCCGCCAATGAGTGCAGCTGTGGCTCTCAGCATTGAGTCCGTTCTTTCGGAATTGATTGAAACACATTGATCTAAGTTTTAAAAGCTGATGGCTAAAGACAGTCCAACTGCATAGTCATCTAAGAGGATCCGAGTAATGAATGTATTGTTTGGCCAGTGAGGCTGCCCAGGTGGTGAGCAAGCCAGGTCTTTGCCACTGCTTCTTCTTTGCTGTGACCCAGCGCTTCAACAGCAAGACAATGGGCACCCTTACACCAGGTCCAGCAAAGCCAAAGGGAACCAGAGAGACAGTGTGTGTCTGTCTTCTTTGCTAGACTGTAAACTGCTTGAGAACAGGGGAGTTGCGTATTTATTTCTGTATTTCTCCTAGCACCTAGCACAGTGTTCTTCCAGGAGAAAAGTTAGTTCAAATAGATTCACCTAAGTAGCCTTGTTCTGAGAGGGTGGCAGGTGAGCTTCATCTTCGACACCCTGTCGTTCTCTGCTCATCCTCAGCAGAGCTGATGGGGCCTGGTGCAGGCATTTGGGCCATGACTTTCCCAGGATCTCTACAGAGAATAGGCACAGGATTTCCTGCTCCTTGGTATCTTTGGAGGGCTGAGGCACAAGTAGAAGAGGAGAGAATTTGCCTGGCCTTGAGGCTGGGGAACATTGGCCGTTCCTAGTTTCCGAAGGCTGCAGCTGGAGAACGGCTGCCTGCATCACCTTCACCTGGTGAACCTGGTTACCCTGGAGGCCCAGCTCCCTCCCTGAGCCTCAGTCGAGGAGTACCGGGTTGCTGGCTGGTCTGTGCCTCTGTTTGCTCACGGTGGCACACCTTCAACTCATCAATAGTTTGCTCGTGTGCGAAGGCCCCCAGCAGCCTGACTTGCCTGCTTGCAGGGCTGGGGTGTCCACAAAATTAGGAACAAGCAAAGAGCCGCAGCCTCTGGATACAAGAGCCGAGCAGCACATCTGGCCCAGGTACCTCTCTCCAAAGCAAAGCTTTTTCCATACACAAGGTAAGAAGTAATTTTAACAGAAAATGTCATAAAAATTCTTAAGGAGATGAAATTAGAGCTTTAAAAAGGCTTTCTGAGACTAAGGAACTATGGTTTTTGAAGAAATTAACAGATGAATTTTGAGCACTTATTAGTATTAAAAAACCCATATGCTAAGTGCTAAAAATATAGCGATGGCTGAGATTGTTCCTTCTCTCAAGGAGTTTACAATCTCTTGAAGAAGCGAGACTTATGAATAACCAGACATGGTACAAAGGAGGCTGACATGAGAGCTTGTGTAAAGTGGGAACAGTGTGTTGCACGTGGAAGCAGGAGCTATCAATTCTAAACGGCAGTGAGGGAGCTGCGCAGAGGAAGTGCCGTTTCAGCTCGGTTCTCAGATGAGAAGGGTCTCAGCAGTGGGAGGATGGGGCGAAGGACAGGCAGGAGGTGATGCTGGGCTCGGGCAACAGTGTGTGTGCACCACGAGGCTGCACGGATGCCACGGGAAATGCAGCTGGGAAGTGGTTTTGTTCCACAGGTGTAGAAGCAACATCATGGACATGGCTTTTGGCATCAGGCATACTTAGGTTTCAAGGCCTGTTTCATCACTCAAAGCTGTGTGACCTTCTGTAGTGGCATGTTCATATAAAAAGTATAAAAAGAGAAGAGTTGTAAGGACTAGGAATAATATACGTTGGTGCATCGTGGCCTCTCAGCATAGGTCTGCTGCCTGAGTAAATCTCCGTTTTGGGATATTTGAGGCTGAATGAGTTTAAGTAGCTTGTCTAAATGGTCTCAACAAGTAAGAACCCCAGTCCAGATTTAAGCCCACGTTCTGTCCCTTTCTCTCCACAGGAGAAAGGCCTGATGTGGGTAGAGGCAGAATAAACAACGCTTTTCAACACCTTCAGAGAGTGTACACCTTGGCTTGTTTAACGCAGAGTTGGACTGCAAACAGAAGGGGTCTGAGGGCTGTGGTGCAGTTCTGCTGGGGGCAGTGGTGGTGGTGGGCTTCCTGGAGGAGGTGGAACTCCCCCCCTGACCCTGCTGAAGGAAGCAAGCAGGGAGGGAATTCCAGGGTGGGGAATTCCAGGGTGAATACTCCCCCCACTGCTGGCCCTCAGCAGTCTGCCCTCTGGGGACTGCCTCACCCATGGGCCCACCCTCCTTCCACACACAGGCCTGGGGCTTTTGCCCAGCTTGAGCTGACCTGGAGGCTCTCTTCCTGCTCGAGCTCCCCACGGGGTCAGCTGATCCTTGCTGGGGCGGCAACCTGGGGCAACCTCTCCAGCTCTGGTCCCTCCCTTCCATGGGTGCTGGCCCAAGAGCACTCCCTCAGGGGCGTCTGCAGATCTGTCTCAGCTGACTTCCTGGGGAGCCCACCCTGAGGCGCCCAGATCCAGATCATAACTTGTAGCTCTGGGCTGTGGCCGAGTCTCCAGGATGCAGCCCATCCCTCGGTGCTGTGTGGTGGGAGACGGAGTTGGACGGATGTCCAGGAGCCCATAGGACCTGAGACCTGTCCCCGGCCCCCACCTTCCAATTGCCCCCTCAGCATGCTTGTCTGGGAGGCAGAGATTCTTTTATGCCTGGTGGGACAGCTGAATGTGTGTGTGTGGGTGGTGGTCAGGTGTGGGAGGACTGCTGGAGACAGCCGCCTTCCACACAGTTTGTAGCCCTCCACTCTGTGGGAAGAGGAGCAGAACGTGTGGAAGGACAGCTGGCAGGGGCTGGCTGACGACAGGGCACAGCATTGGGCCAGAAGGAGAATCAGAGTCTGAGAAGGACACTTAAGTGGTCTCGATCTTTTTAAATCTGTGCTCATTTTCGAAGGATATGGAAACATCATAAATAAGTGGTTTTCCCTCCTGTTTTTTTTTTTAAATAAATTTATACATATTTAAGGTATAGAACAGGATGTTCTGAGATACATATACATAGTAAAATGACTACTACAGTGAAACAAATTAACATACCCATCAGGTTAAAACACAGTGAAACAGGCTTGCGCTCAAAAGGATCACAGATGTGCAGAATGAAGAGCCCGATTTCTGCAAAGCCCCACCAGGAGAGATGGGTCCGTTGGGATTTATTGTCTGTAGTTTGGATTATGTAAGAAGCAAGTTATTCTTTATTCTACTTTACGGATATAAAGTTATCATTTGCAAAGCTGAGATTCCCCGTTGGAAGAATAGCAGCCTGAGGCTCTGTGTAGGTGAAGCTGGAAAACCTGGTTGGCCAGGTCTTTGGGGTCCTTTTAGTGCAGAGCAGCTCTGTGGGGAACTCAGGGCCGCCCAGGACAGGAGGGCACAGGCCTGACAAAGCACCTCAGGCCCGCCTGGCTTGCCTGGGGTTGAACATTCACAGCATTGAAGTTTCCAGAGAGTTTTCTGAGCAATTGACCAGGGCCTGCTCTCTGCCCCTCTCCTGGCTGAGTTCTCATGGCCAAGTGCCGGCCATTGAAACGCCCAGACCCAGCAGGCGGACTGGACTCCATGGTGGTGGCAGCCTCTGACCGTTCTTCAGATCCTTATATCAGAAAGAGTCAGACGATCTGGAGAATACACTGGTGCCTGTTTCCTTGTTTCTTCTAATTTTTAGGGCAGCCAAGAAGCTGGCACACATTTTTGAATAAGGAAGTGGCAGGCTCAGAGCTCAGCTTTAGGAAGACGTGGTTTGTGTCTCTGGCAAGACCTAACAGCGGCAGGAGAGAGGGCAGACCAGGGGCAGGAAGGTGAGTTTGGATGCACCTGTGATCCAGCACCTGGGGGTAGTAAGGAGCCGAATGAGAATGGTAGCAACAGGGATGGAAAAGAGGGGGTCATTTGAGACACTCTGGGGACAGAATGTGTGGGAGGCAACAATGGCTCAGACGGAGACAAGCCCAGTTTTAGTCCCGAGGGAATGGTGGCTGATGATGCCATTAAAAGAAACTGGGAAGTCAATTCTCACTAACCCTATGAGACAGGCTTCAAAAATAGATCTGGTTTCAAATTCTAGTCCTGTTGCTACTAGCTGTGTGGGCGCCGTTACACATAAAGTCACCTCATGGAGTCTGATTTTTTTTTGTTCTTTTAAATTTGTAAAATCTAAGATGATGGTGACTATTTATAGTTATGTATTGCAAAGAATAAATGAGAAAACATCACAAAGTATTTACAACAGGCCAGCACACAATCAATACTTAATAAATTGGTACCGGCTGGATAGAGTCGGATTATCGCAATCTATGAGGTTGCAGGAGAAGTCGGGCCCGCAGAGGAGAGGGGCCCGTTCTAGCCGATCTGCTCAGGCAGGAGTCAGGGTCTGTGCTGGTATCTCTTTGGGGGTCTTTGAAGTTTTATTTTTTTTTGTTATTACAACATGTTTATTCTACATTTGTTCACATTATGGGACCGTAAAAGGGAAATGCAAGCTTACTTTCTTGAAGGTGTGTCATAAGCTTTTTTTTTCAGTGAAAGGAAGTGACAGAGAAACAACTTTGTAAACAAATTTTGAGAATATGTTATTGTAACATGTTTCTTTCTGCATTGGCACCTATAAGGACAAGTGTATGTATCCCGCTGTAAAGGTCAAACGTAAACATGCTTGCTTAAAGTTGCATCATGCATTGTTTTCTTTTAGTGAATGGAAGTATTTGAAAAGAAACATCTTTGTAAGCAAACCTTGAGAATATGTTATTAGAACATGTCTTTGGTGAGTTAGAAGGCTATCTCTCCTAAGCACAGAAATGAATTGATCTATAAAATGGCCTCATATTTTTCAGAGTTATTAATAGGTGCAAATGACAAACACGAATACTGTTGATCACCTCTTTCATACATAAGGTTGAAATAATTTTCTTATTACCATTTTAATAGCAGCTGAGATTTTTTTAAAAGGGAATTAAACCATAATGACATTTATTGTTTACTTAACATGAAAAGTTCAACAATGTTATTAAGGATCCAGGCTCTTCCAATCTTCTCCTTCCCCATTCTTGTTGGGTTTTGTTCTTGTTGTCCCGTGGTTGCAAGGTGGGTGCCGTAGCATAAGGCATCCCATCTATGTCCAAGACAGAAAAAAAAAGGAAGACACAGCATCGTTGAGTTCTCTGCTATCTAGCCCTGGTATCAGGAAAGTGAAAAGTTTTCCAGAAGACCCAGCAGAGTTTCACTGGCCAGAATTAGGTCATATGGTCATGCCCAAGGATTAAAAATGTCCTGGAAAGCAAGTATCTGGCAAAGAGGAAGAGGACTGCCTGATAATGGTTTTGTATCCTAACGGAAGATTTTTAAGCAGCTGCTGAGATTTCGGCATAAGATTGTGGCAACTTAGAATTTTGGTTTATCCAAAAATTTGGTTTATCCAAAAATTCATACAATTTATCATTTAATTGTAGGCCAATGAACATTTTCATGAATGAGAATGTAGTCTTTCGGTTTTCTAGAGCAGCGGCCCCTAACCTTTTTGTCACAAGGGACTGGTTTCATGGAAGACAATTTTTCCACATATAGGTTGTAGGGGGGGTGGTTTCGGGATGATTCAAGTGCATTACATTTACTGTGCAGTCAAACCTCTCTGCTAATGATAATCTGTATTTGCAGCCGCTCCCCAGTGCTGCCATCACCGCCTCAGCTCCACCTCAGATCATCAGCCATTAGATTCTCATAAGGAGCGTGCAACCTAGATCCTTCGCATGCGCAATTTACAGTAGGGTTCTTGCTCCTATGAGAATCTAATGCCTTCGCTGATCTGACAGGAGGTGGATCTTACTCGGTGACGCAAGCGATGGGAGCAGCTGTAAATACAGACGAAGCTTCACTTGCCTGCCGCTCACCTCCTGCTGTGTGGCCCGGTTTCTAACAGGCCATGGACCAGTACCTATCTGAGGCCTGGGGGTTGGGGACCGCAGATCTAGAGGATCAGAGAACTGAAAGGCTATTTGAGAAGGTATGTTTTTGCCATTATGGTATTCCAGGGCCTACAGATGCTTTAATTCCCTTTGTTTCCTTTTTTTAATTCTTTTTTTTTCTTTTTAAAATTTCATTCATTAAATAGAGGACTTCTAGAACTAGACAATTAAAAAGTATTGGTGGACTTCAAGATTAAACTTTGTTGTTGCTTTTTATGTTCGTCTCTGAGTTCAGCAGTAGACTCAGTGGCACAGGAAGCTGAGGCAGCAGGAAGGAGGACAAAGGAGCACGTTCCGCCTTGTGCAGGAAGGGCCTGCGCCGTAGTGATTAGTGCCATCCCTCTTGTGCCTTCGGCCTGATGGCAGGGCCCAGGCTCCTTTTTGTAAAGGAAAACTTTCTTGACCCTTCACGATTCAGCTGAAGAGAGCTTAAGCATTCACAGACATTTATAGTAACTTAGCAATCAATCAAATTCCTTGTTATAGAATGAATTAGAAAAGTCATTTGATATGCAATGACTTCAGACTCAATGATAAAACAAGTTATGATATCCTCAAATATCCTTGTAATAAAAAAGAGCCCAAATTTGTAAAATTAATTACAGAATGGTTATTTTTTTTGAAGAGGCAATTTAAAAAAAAATCTCAATTTAAAAAATCTACTGAAGATGGGTTGTGGTGATAATTGCACAACAACATGAAAGTATTTAATGCTATTAAACTGTTCACTTAAAAATAGGTAAAATGGTATATTTATGTTATGTGTATTTTAGCATAACAAAAAAGTCTACTGAATGTAGCCTTGTTAAATGGACAGACCTGCTTAAGTGAATGGATGGAATAATTTGCAAAGAGAAGAGCAAACAATTGTGTAAGTGGGTGTTTGCGCTCTTCGCTCAGTACACATCTTGATCACAGAGTGTTCTCTGAACTCTGGGCCTGAGTACCAAGTGGCATTCCATCTACTTGGCATGTCTCAGACACTGCAGGTCCCCCACATGTAAACCTGAATTCAGTGTCTTCAGTTCACCTGTGGACACCTGCTCCTCCTCCCTCCTTCCCTGTCTTAGTTAAGGGCACCAGTGTGCACCCAACGGCTCAAGCCAGAAATTGGCGCATTATTCTTGAATCCGACTTTTCCCTTACACTCCACACCAAATCAATCAACACTTTGGGTTAATTCTGTCTCCTCGGTGTCACTCTAATCTGTCGACCTCTCTTCACTCCGTGGTTGCCACTCTAAGGTAAGTGAGGAATCAGGAACTCTCCCCTCTGAAATAAGCCCTCGCATCCATTCCTCCATCCACTGATCTTAATATGGGTCTTTTCGAGGAACTAAGAAGTCATTTTCTTAGCCCATGTAGACGATTCTGCTTGCCGCCTTAAGCATATTATCAAGTTGCTTAGCAAACCAATTCTACAGAGGCACTCAGCCACAATTTTTGAAAAATGGAAATGACTCCACAGAGTTTCTGCATGTGCTCAAAACTTCTTAATCCTCCCCAGAATATTCACACTCCCTCATTTAGCACAGTAACATTGACAATGCGTGACAAAAGGATTGGGGGGCCAGGTCCTCAGGGCATGTGGTGGAAAATGGCCATCTTCATTAGTGGGAGCTATCCAAGGGCAAGGTTATCCTAGTTTTTATCAATTTGCCTATCAGTTAATTAGCATTTATTCACCTTCTATTTGTAGGGGGCACTGTTAGGGGTAGAGAGATGGGACAAAGTCTCCACGTGCAAGGAGCACACAGCCTAGAGGTGGAGAGAAATTGAAAAGCAGACGATTGATTGCTTTACAGAGTGGAGTGCCAAGAACAGAGCAAGGTGGTCTGGAGTTGCAGAGGAGGGGCATTCAGGGATGGGCAGGGAGAGCTTACCAGAGCCGGAAAGTGAAGAAGATCTGCATGTGGGGTCCAGTCCTGCTTCACATCTGCCCCTTTTCCCATTTCAGGAAGAATGTGATCAGTGTGGCAGACACTGGATTTTAATAGCCTCACTGTTATTTTACTTTGTATTTCCCCAGTGACCAGTCAGGCTGAGCATCTTTTCATGATTCTTGAACCTGTGCATTTTCTCTTCTGTGTGTTGTCTTATCATTTGTGGAAAATCTTGGCATTGAAAATCAACTGTGCAAGGCAGACAGGGAACTTATCTTTTTCTCATTGAAGGACTGATTTCCTAAACGCTACACACATCTACGGACAAAAATAAGAATCAGGATGTTTTCCTAAAATCCCCCTTGCTTCCTGTCGATCTCTGCCTTCTCTTTAATAATCCTGCTTCCTCCTCTAGCCTGGTGGTCACTAAGGGAGACGGGCAGGACGCGATGGAATCTGTATGTGCAGACACTGTCCTCATCTTTAACTGTTTGTTTTTTTCTGTGAAAAGTAAGGGAGAAAGTCTACACAGATGGACAGAGGGAGTTATGTGTAGGCTTGCAAATGTGAGAACAAAGTATTTGAGTGTGCAAATCTTAAAGAATGAGGTCCAATTTCATATTTGGTTTGAGAGAAACGTCTATAGATAAACTACTCCATGGATTTGAGAATGACTTTCATTCATGTAACAGAAAATGCATTGCCTTGATATCAATGTCCCAGTTCACCTTCTTGCTGTCTTGCCTGATGGCAGTCAGAAGGATTCTCCAACTGTGCCTTGAGTTTTAACTGCTTAGTGACCAGAGGACAAAGCTGAAGCTGCCTGATATGTAGGGGAAAGGGCACCCAGGACTTGGCACAGAGGCACCTGGGTGGGGTGTGTGTGGCTACCTCACTTATCAGCTGTGTGTTGTTAAGCAATTTTCTCCACCTCTCTGGGCCTTGGTTTTCTCAAAGGCAAAATGGGGAAAATACTTCCTAGCTCACTGAATTATAAGGATTAAACAACATGATAATAAATTGCTATGCAGACATGAGGTATGTGTATGTATCTTTTTCTTTAGTCTTTTTACTACACCACACACACAGACAAGCAAAGGGCCTTGCGTGTTGTTGATGCTTAATACTTGATTAATCATTGCTCGATGAAACAGCAGCAGTTCCTTTGAGGACCACTTTGATGTGGTCCCTTGACCAGCAGCAGCATCAGCCTCACTTGGGGACATGTTAGAAATGTAAATTCCTCCACCTACTTGATCAGAAACTGCACTGGCAACAAGCTGTTTTAACCTCTGGGTGATTGTAATACTTGTTAAAATTTGAGAACCACTGAAATAGTCTCCTGGTATTCGGTACAGAGTGAGATTTGGTGGAAGAAAAAAAAAAGAGGTGTGTGAGTTTTAATGATATAAAAGCTATTTTTAATTAATTAATTAACTTATTTTCCCAGGAGATGATTTTCATCTAATGTCAGGTTTTCCTTAAAATAATGAAACATGTTTCAAGCAGAATCGTTTCTTGTTACTTATTGAATAAAAGCACAAGCATTTAGCTTAATGTAGGATTTGAGAAAATCCTACATTTTGAGGATGTCTACACTGAACTGGAACTGATAAGTTTTTATCTTTTCTGTTCTTTATACATATTAATCACAGAATTTATAAACTAATGGTTGCTACACTGACTACTTAAGCTCTGGAAGATCTGATGTGATATTTTGCCATGTTATTTCTGATTAAATATATTTAAAGCTAGAGCCATTTGCCTGTGTTCACAACCACAGTGATTAAACATAATAGAGACCCATTAACACATTTCTGCACATCAGTGAAAATCCTGATGCTCCAGGAAGTTCCTTCCTACAACCAAGAGAATAATCACTGTGGCAAGCCTTTGCCAGGCTCATTTCTCATACACCTTAATTGTATCTTTTTATCATGCATTTTTTGTGAGGAACAGACATTAATGAATAGTACCTAGTGTATATAATGAGTGTTCTGTATTATCAAATAGTCCTCAGCCTCTCATGAGAGGTGCATCAGTAATTACCAGTGTATCTTCTGATCACCATTAAGGAGCTTTGAATTTTAATAGTGTGCCCTCTGCTTTTGAGAAGGAACCCATTTAATTGTATACACTACAGTTGATCCATAGGAAGAGTACATTCCATAGGGTAGGCCCCGAAGCTTAATGACCAAAGGCTAGCAGAATTTCATTTCAGTAAATTTAAGGAAGCATCGATTAAGCATGCAATAAATGTTTGATGAAGGGATAAGTAAAAATTCCTAATAAAAGTGAGACTATTAATTGTAATAGTATCAACTATATTTTGAGAGTGTACCGTGTGCCAGGGAGTTTACTAAAGTTATCTATTTTGATTCTTATTAAAATATTACAAAGCCGATATTATTGTTCCCATTTTACAGACACCAAAACAATCCTTAGAGTGTACCAAAGGGGACACATGGTGTTTGGAGTTGGCATACCCAATGAATATGGGCAAGATTTAAAGTGTATGGTTAGTTTCATAAAAACGGCATCTTAGAAAGTGAATACTGGCATGCCTGAATTTAGTTCTTCTTCTGTTATACTTTTCTATGTGAAGGAACATCCCCAACGAATCGGACCTGTTTGTCAAACTGCATTGGTGAACTGTGTATGAGCAAGCTACTGGTCTTTGGAGACTGACAAGGAACTAAGGTCAGATGTGGGCAGAGCTCAGGTTTTGCAGGGCGTAAAAGACATTAAACAGTATACTGAAAGAATTCCCGAAAGCTCGGAGCAGGCTAGCAAAAAGGTCTGGAATCCTTCCTTTATGACTCACTCAGGTAGTCTTCTCTAGAATGTTGGAACAAATATAAGTGAATTGTTAATAGGTTGAGTGAACAAAGGGAAACTCAAAGTCTGCTAGGATTTTTTAGAAAAAATGAAAAGATATTTCTATGCACAAAAATTCTAATGGAAGAAAACCAAATTGTAAAGTAAGGAAATATTGGGAAATAAAGTTGACATTAGAGAAATGAAAAATTATACTGACTTCCTCATATTACTTGTTGTATCACGACAAATTGGATATAGAGAACATCGAACATTATTTTGAGCACAGAAATATCTCAGTCTTCAGTACTTTCTTGTGTGAGATTATTTTGCAAATTCTTGCATAGTTTCAGTGAGGAACAACACACTTAAGTAGTATTTGTTTATTCTTTTGAATAATACATGGATCTGAATGTGTCTAACCTCTGCTAATTTTTTACTTGGCCCAGTTATCTGATGTGAAACTGCTTTTAAAATGCCATCTGCAGTTCTTAGGTGATGGATTCTACCACCTGTTAGCTCTACAATGCCATGTTTGAGTATCTTCCTGGCCTTTGTCAACTTCAGAAGCAGCTGTGTGGCCTCTAGGTACTTGTTCTACTGATTGGGAGCTGTTAAAACATGCCCAGAATGCTGGCAAGTAAACCTCTGAAAAAGGAGTAAGGGCGGGGGACACACCCAGAAAATGAGAAAATTAGGTGACCTTTGGCTTCTTCTTACCTTTGTTTCTGCTTTCACTGTGTAGGGGACGTGACATTTATCAGATTCCTTTCTTCCAAATATGTGCCATAAATGGCAGGGGTGTGACATATACATTCCTGAAACTGAAGTCCTCCATCACTTTCCCGTAAGCAAATATCATGAATTCCACTGGATATTCAGTATTTTTTCTTGGCATTTTATGAACAAGTTTGTTTGAGGTGAGGAAGGGGACAAGGAAGGGACCTGTATGTCAGCATCTCTTCAAGGACTGATTTCTTTAATTTTTTGGATACATAGTATTTGTATATATTTATGGGGTACATGTGAGATTTTGTTACATACATAGAATGTATAATGATCAAGGCAGAGCATTTAAGGTATCAAATATTTTTATGTTTTGTGTACGTTTCAGGTCTTCAAGCTATTTTGAAAAATGCAATGCCTTTGTTGTTAACTATAGTCACTGTACTCTGCTACTGAACATTAGAACTTATTCTATCTAACTGTATGTTTGTACCCTTTACCTCTATTCATCCGTCCCCTTCACCCATCCTTTCCAGAAGGACTGCTATATCTTTACCACAATAAGAGAACAGCTTTATCAATCACCAGCTGAACAAATCTCAGAGCCTCACTTTTGTGTTAATTCTAATACAGTTTATCTAAATCAGACTTGGGATTCAAGAGAATGCCAAGGAAGTGTTATGGAATATTGAGATAAAGTATCAAAGGACTACCATAGAACTGGTCCAAACCATTTTAGGTCTTCTAAGCATTATGTGCAATTTCTGTGTTAATTCTTCAGATCAAGTTCAAATACACATAACCACGTTCCTTTATAACATGCCTCTTACTCTAAAACAACAATATGTCATTTAAATGCTAAACTTTTAGTAATATTTAGTATTCTGTAAGGTTCAAATACAAATATGGTGAAAATCAAGAAACAGTAGGGTTGTAAGTACATGCGAAGCTGAACTCTGCCTCTGAACTCTGCTATAGTTATATCAACTCAGTGATATTAGTGAGCTTATGATAGAGATATAGAAATGGACTCATTCAACCTACACTGCTACCTTGGATTTCATGGTATTTGCCATATTTTCATGGCTGAGAAGTGGCTATACAGAACAATGCTAGCCAGTATTTTCTCAGAAATGAGATAGCACAAGATTTAGAGTCAGGTCTGGGACTCTCATACAGATTTTTATGACTTTTTGGCTACGTGATCTTGGGCAAGTCATTTAACTGCAGGAAAACTTTCACAGGAAGGTTGTAAGAATCCAATGAGACACCGATGTGAAAGTTCTTTGTAAAGCAAATGTCTCATATTCTCCCATCCTGGAAATTGTATATTAGCATTAAGAAGAAATTCTGTAGGTCGTGGCCTTTGATTTTCACAGTGAGAAAGAGTCACTAATAAATAATCACCACTGAAGAAAGAACATATGACCTACGGCATAATTAACCTTTGTAAAAAGACCCTTAGAATGGGGTCTCATTATATTTTTCAATGTGTCTGAGATGCTAACAGGAATTTAATAATTATTTTTTCCAAGTTCTTCTAATCAGTAAAAACTAAAATATAGAAAATAGTTACGTGCCAGGCACTAATAAGCACTTAACAAATGAGGTCATTTCATTTTCACAACCACTCTGAGGTCAGTGCTATGGTATACCCACTTTACAGATGAGGAAACCAGGGACACAGATTAGAGAAGGATCTACAGCAATCAGGACCTGGAATTTCATCTGAATTTACTACATTCGTTAGTAATCACCATCTTCTATATGTTTACTATTTTCTCCTACTCCTGTGAATCAGATCCCTATAGAGGCTATTACAAAATACCAAAGTATTTTACAGTAGCTTTGGGGTGAGAGGGAAATGTTGGACAGAGGTAATTCTCAAAGCTGCAGTAATCAAACACAGTCCGATGAACTGTTATGCTGTGCTGGGAAAATACACCATGTCTGCAGCCATCTATTAACTAGGAGAGATGAGGCTACATGGCTTCCCAACGCACGGGAGCAAAGCTGCAAACGGCACTTAAGTGTGCGCCTGGGGAGCCTGCTCACGTCTTGAGAAGTAGTTACTGCATTAAAAGGGCATGCGGGGCCAGGTGCGGTGGCTCAAGCCTGTAATCCTAGCAGTCTGGGAGGCTGAGGTGAGTGGATTGCTCAAGGTCAGGAGTTCAAGACCAGCCTGAACAAGAGGGAGACCCTATCTCTACTAAAAAATAGAAAGAAATGATCTGGACAACTAAAAATATATATATTTGGAAAAAATTAGCTGGGCATGGTGGCACATGCCTGTAGTCCCAGCTACTCAGGAGGCTGAGGTAGGAGGATCGCCTGAGCCCAGGAGTTTGAGGTTGCTGTGAGCTAGGCCGACGCCACGGCACTCACTCTAGCCCAAGCAGAGTGAGACTCTGTCTCAAAAAAAAAAAAAAAAAAAAAAAGGGCATGCGGAATATTTCACAGATTTCCCAGCCACACAGGTTTCACCCAAGCTTTGGCTTCAGCCCTCCAAACGTGTGGTTTGGACACCAAGCTGGACAGTACTCTCTAGCACCCTTTTATCCCCCTGCTTCAAAAGTCTGTTTTGTGTTCTCTCCTTTAGCAGAAACTAACGGTTCCTACCTAGGGGTGATAACTTTGTGTGTTATTTAAGTGAGGGTCTTTTCATTGCACTGCACAGGCAGCTTGCTTACACGTTGAGGCAGCTTAGGCTGGCACCTAGGACGGCTTCAGAGAGAGCACCGTGGCTGGAAGTTCTTGTGGCACAGCAAGGACTCCTAACCTTCCAGGAGTATGACTAAGCGGTAGGGGCCATAGCAACATATTAACTTATTTGGGGCACAACGGTCAAAAAACTTTAATTGAAAAGTACCCATGCAGGAGGGAGATTTATTCAACTTTGAGTTTTCCTTAAAAATAGGAGCAGTTTTAAAACTCTGGATAAGGTACTAATCCAATTTATGAAGGCATTAAGAGCTGAGCAATGAATCCTATTTTGCAAAGTTATTTGTAAGGCCCAGGATGAAAGGAATGTAGAGAGAAAGAGGGGCACAGTGGAATTACCTTCTGCCATGTGGCTTCTTTGAGCATTTTTTTTTCTATTTCTATTAATTTTTCAGATCTCTTTCAGCATCACCACCAGAACATTCCATATAACTCAAGACAGTAATTTACTCACAAAGGAAACACACCTCGAACTTTATTAATAACCAACTTCTTTTATTAGAGCAGATACAGTTGTGAAAACTGTACATTATACATTTTGGTTTCAAGGATTATAAATAAAGGAACTCACAGGTAGGGAGTTCTTTTTCACAGCAAGAAACTTTAAATAAACAAAGTCATGTTTTATTTAAGTACATTGGCAGACTGCATGTGCTGTCCAAAATGTAGAGTACAGTATAACAACCCATTAGAAAGAGCCTTCATGTAAAATACAGCTGTGCACATTTTAGAAAAATACCAACAATTTGAGCTTTGTTTTAAAAAAGCTTATAAATCATACATATATTTATAAATGGGACCCACATGCTCACTTTATAAACATATCCTTTAGTTATCTGTTACCCATTACTTCCAAAGCATTACACATTTTAAATAAACACTTAATAAGATTAAATATTTTATTTTATTTTATTTTTTAAAAAAATCAGCTTTCCCAGCCTAAGGAGCTATGGGGGTTAGGCAGGGGCAGTGAGAGTACTGACACAGGAACTTAAACGCCTGTTCTCAGGTAAAAACGTTACTTCCTAAATTTAAAAGTCAAAGCAAAACGTAAAAAATAAATATACAAGTTGTAATTTTTCATTTGCTCTCTTTCTGCCTTCTTCTTTATTCCATATTGGTCACACCCAGGATTCTCAACATATTGTACTTCTGCAAAAAACATCACTGGGTTACTACCCTGAGGGTGACGAAGCATTCAGTCCACACCTGTGCTAACGTGGGAATTTTGTGAACTGTCTCTTCTGCACTGAAAAGGTAGCTAATAAGGTAAAAAGAATCTGATTAAACCATGCAAATCATGAAAATATTTAGGAATAGCTCTCCCTCTGCAATGCTATGTTTTAAAAAGATTTAAGATACCTTTCCTCCCCTGATTTCATTTTAAATAATTACTTTTATAAAGACCACTTAGTTTCTCTAAGTAAGCATGCTTCTGAATAATAAAGGATAAATTATAAAACAGCAAAAAACCAGAATATGTCAGAATGACAACGGACTGCAAAAGACAGATATTTAAAATAAAAATGTCTAAGCCTTTAAAATTTGAAATGAAATTACAAAAGGACTTTGAAAAACAGGAAAAGCAGAAAACTGAGAGGCAGGGATTGAACAAAGCTTTATGCTCTACCTGAATGTATTCAACAGAAATTTAAGTTGAAAAAGAAAACAAGAAAGAGAAGCACAGTTATTAATAGCATCTTGCTTAACTTTCATGGGAATTAACACAGCCACTGACAAGATTTTATTTGGTTGTAAAGTACGTCAGCAAAGAAACTGAATCCTTTAAACACTGATTACTGCAATCCATGCAACGTTTGGACTATACTTCTTCGAATTCTGTTGTCTTTCAGCTTTTAAAATTTAGCACCTCCTAAGTGCATAAATAATTCATCTCAGTAAATGATAAAATTTTTAAAATAAAATTATTTCTTAGGAAGGTACGATGGCTTCCAATTGCTAAATTTTAAAGATAAATAGCCTTTTACAGGTTTAAGAAGAATAAATGACATAAAAAATGGTGTATTGCTATCAAAATAAGCACATTTTCACTAGCACTTTGTTGTTTCTTTTCCTTGAGATGCAACACGTGTGTTTCGTCTGGCCAGGACCGCAGGTGATAGGTGACTATACATCATATTTAAATAAACAGCAAAAATGAACAAGAGTCGTGCACAAGCAAACAAAACCTTCTCTCCCAGAACATTCCGGGAGATGTTAAAGCAGCAGGTCATGGCATAAGACTGGTGAGTGATGCTGCTACCTATTTCTTCTAATGAGATAGGAGTGAATGTTGGAACCACGTCCACAGCAACACAATCCTCCGACCGCATTCCTCGGGCAGTCGTTTCCCCAGCTCCCTACTAAAAACGTCAGATGGTAAAATAGTAAGGCAGCTGTTGACTTCCATCAAACAACAACAAAAAAATGCAGCTCCATACATTTCCAGTTTAGTCACACTCTGCTAGGACAGATGGAGTAGCCAATGCCAAGAACTTCGCCGGATGGGGCTGCTTCAGCAGATTTTAAAAAAGAATCATTATTAAGTTTTGTTCTCCAACATGGCTGTGTGCTTCAGCTCCCAGAGGACCCCAAAGCCACAAAGCATTCCCAGGGGAACTGAACAGGTCCTCTGGCTGAATTTTCCAAGTTTCAGCTCTCTTGCGATCCCATCCTAATTCCAAGCCTCCTTCCCTGTGTCTGAGTCTGCCTGGGGTGGGCCATTTAAAAGGCTGACGGCACCACTGCAGAGAACTGTGGGCTAACACCACTAGTTGTCATGACTTCACTGAAGGGTCAAAACAGTTACAGAATTAAGTAACCATGTTGAATCACATTCAGGCATAGCCAAAATTAAAGTGAAGGACAATATGTTTAAAAAAAATAGTAAATTTGAATATGAGAAAAGAATGTTATTCATTGTGATTTTAGATAGAAATTAAGGCTATTCTTACCTTTCCTAAATCCAATCAAGTTAGAAAGTGAACAAAAAGAATGGCCAACCCGATATTCAACAGCATGACAAGGACAATCATGACTGAATTAGGGCCCTGGAAATGAAACAGAACAAAACAAGCATAACTTTCCCATGTTAATATCACTATGTTACCAAAACTATAAGAAAACTAACACGGTTGCATTAAATAAGGCATGGATGATGACAGTAGTTCCAAAAGATATAAATTAAAAATAGCAATGCTATGTTTAGATGAAGACATTTCTGAATTTTTACTTAAAAATGAATCCAGGCTTGAATTAGTTTAAGAATGTTTTAAACAATAATCTACTTCATTCACCTTAAAACAATGGACAACGGCCTGGGTTGAGGCACAGTTCACCATAAAGGGCGTTAGTAGGAACTGATGGGAACTAAGATACGCCTTTGTTGTTAGGACGTCACTCAGGTGAGGATGAACTGTTTCCTCCTAAGGGCAGTCAGAACACGAGGGTAAAATCTGTAGGACAATGAAGCCTCCAAGGAAAATCTCAAGATGGGGCTAACTCTTGCTTTTTCCTGTTCTTCTGTTTTTCGGGACACCATCCTGTCCTTTAAGTAAAAACTGCACAAGGGAAGTCGAATACTCTTAGAAGTTATTTTACAAGTCTAACTTTTTATTTCTCTAATCACAACCACAACATTTCAAAATTCTATTACGTTTAACTGTAGAATCCTATTTTGATAGATATCATAATAAACACCAGATAGCCTAATTTCCCCAAACTTGTATAAACAAATCAACCTCATATGACCCATCTTTTCAGATCTGGCCCATGGAGAAGTCACTTTTTGTTTTTTTTTTAAGGCCATTTGAAGGACTTTAAGAGAAGTCACCTTTATTACAAAGACACAATCTTGGTATTTACTGTTAAAATAGCATCTATCTAATTCTTAAATAGTATTAAAAGTGTTCCAAATGGGCCTTACGAGGTAGGTAGATGGTAGTTTTATTGTCCTTATTCTACAGATGAGGAAATGGTTGCACTCTATTTGGATATCAAATAAGACTACATTAAAACAATATTATAGAGGCCTCAAAGGCATTTTTTTTTTTTTCCTGTGAGGGGAGAAGTGGGTAAGGGAGATTGAAACTGCCATCAGTCAAGGGCTCCCCTCTCAGGGTCTAAGTTTTGGGTCACACGTCACTTATTCAAGGTCTCTTCCTTGCGTGAGGCCGCATCTCCCTGGGACAGGTCAGAGGGCCCACTTCCTTCTCTATCCTAACATTTTTCATACTTTATTGTCATTTGTTAATTGCCATCTTCCCCTAGACTCTGAGCTCCACAGTGGCAGGGCCTTGTCTTGGTCACCACTGTGTACCCAGCACACCGAGTCACCCAGGCAACCAATATTTAACGAAATGCTCCTATCTCCCCGTACTTTTCCAGGTGCTGTGGATGTGGCTGTTGAACAGAACAGATTAAATCGCTGCCTTAAATGAAGAACACACAGGGTGATTAGTAAAATGGAGGGGCGGATGAGGAAGGAATATGGGTGCCCTTGAGTATGGACTATTTGGAAGAAGAAAAACCCCAGTTCCTAAACCCATGGAAATGGGAGGAAAATAAACATTTACTGCAGGTCTTTTTAATGCCAGGCAGTGGGCTAAGAATTTCTAAGTAGATTATTTTTCCTTTATTCTTTATCTGTGATTATTAGTTCCATTTTACAGAGCTTCAAGAGGACAAGTGTCTTGTCCAAGGTTACTCAGCCAGTTTAAACAAATTAGAACTAAACTTTATAGCCTGTTTGCTTTAGAGCTTCATACTCTTTTCTCTACATCCCTGTTAACACCACAGACCTTAGTTTAAAAGCAATTTCCCAGCAAGTTATTTAAAATGACATTTTCATCTAGATCCTGTAATTCCCACAGTATAAGGAAAACATCAAATCTTGATAATGGCTAACTGTTCTTTTAGAATAGTTGTGTTCTAAGTAAATAGAATCCTAACCTATGCAACTCCTTAATTATGTTTAAGTTAGAACATAATGTAGGAAACTCTCATAACTCAGAAAATAATGGAGATGATCATTCTACATTACCACTCACACAGAGATCAAGGAAATACTATTACAGGTTGAACATCCCTTATCTGAAATGTTTGGGACTTGAAGTTTTTTGGGTTTCAGATTTTTTCCGGATGTAACAGTTGAACATCCCAAATCCAAAAACCCAAAATTGAAGACGCTCCAATGAGCATTTCCTTTGAGCGTCATGGCAGCGCTCACAAAGTTTTGGATCTTAGCTGGACATGGTAGTGAGCGCTTGGAGTCTCAGCTACTCAGGAGGCTGAGGTGGGAGGATCCCTTGAGGTCAGAGGTTCGAGGCTGTAGTTAGCTAGGATCCCATCTGAGAAAAGCCACTGCACTTCAGACTGGCAACATAGTGAGACCCTGTCTCTTAAAAAATTTTTTGATTTTGGAGCATTTCAGATGCTTAACCTATACTACTGTGCACTTTGATCAGATTTTGTTCAGAGTGTGTTAAGAATTTGGGATTATTTCAACTCTTTGGACCAGTGGGTTTAATTTATAATTCTCAAAGATAATTTAGTGATATAAAAGAGGAGAAAAAGTATACTGGGTCAGAACAATACAATGCACAGTTCAGTGCCTTACAGTGGACCCAGGAAAAGTGGAATGACACAGAAAGTGCCTTCGGTGAAGCCAACTCTAAGATGTACCTGACCCTTGAATGCCCATTCCGTAAATTTTCATATAAAGCTGTGTGAATTTATCTAACCCTGTCAAATTGGTCCGTATTTTGAGTGTGTCTATTCTCTTGGGTTGAATTTAGCTTAGTATCTTTCTTCACGTTTGTACTGGTAACCTGGATTCGATGCATAATGAATGAATGTTTTATCCAGAATGAAAAATACACACATATATATATTTCTCTTACCAGGGTAGCTCCATTTATAAAGCTATTTTTAAAGATGACTCAGTGAAGATGAAAGCAAGGCAGATATTAAAGGTTCAAACAGCAACTAGGTGAAAAATAAAAATCTGGGATGCTATGTTTAACAGGCAGATTTCAAGCCGTGCCCTCTGTGTTCTTCAGATACTGAGGTGCAGGGTACACGGTGAAAAGCTTTAAGGTGAAGTCCCATAAATATGACCGTGGTGGCCAGTTGCAGCTTAAAATAGCAAAATGAAAAAAAAAAATCAGTCTTGCTTTTCAAGACTGACAGGGACAGGTGTGACGAAAGAAGCTGGTGCAGGGCAAAGTGTAAGTCTTGGTTGGAAAAAACTTTGGGCAGTTAGGAAATAAACTATAGGAAGTCAAAATATGGAAAAAATTCTAACTCCATAAATTATTTTTTTTTCTTTAAAAGACTTACTCATATTTAAAATTGTGAGGAATTTTCTGGTAAAGAGTTATTATGGTTTATGTTAATCTAAAACTTCTCTAACTAAAAACATATGAAAAATGCAAGTTTTTGCATTAATAACAAAGTTTAACTATGTGTATTTACATTTCTCTTTTGGCGTGAGGTTCAAATCTGACCTGCCAGGGAAGCTTTAGATTTTACACAAGTTCAAAAGAAAGCTCAGGTAATCTCGAAGCAAGCTTGGAAGCTGATCATAGTCATGGCTGGGAAAGAAGCGCAGGTGGTTTTCAGAGTGGTTGAGATCGCTCATTGGAAGAGTCCTCTCTGTCTGCTTGATAAGGCTCTAAAGATGCCTCTTCTGGCACCTACCGAAGTTGCCATGTTGTAAAACCCTACAAAAATTTCAGTATCACATAGACCATGCGCCCTGGGACATGAGTTCACATGCAACCACTGCCCACAAGGGTCACAAGTTTACGGTGATCTCTGCCACAGCCTCCCCCCCTCCTGCCTCTCACACTCAAGTCACTAATTTGCTCTAAGTGGTCATCTGTGTCCCAGGAAATTTTCTGTATTTCTAGGAGATCAATATCCAGGGTGATCCTAAGGATGGATCAAATCCATTTGAATATACATGAGCTACTTATGCTTCCTTCAACTAGTACAGTGTTCAAAAAAACATCATCATCATGATAGTCAATGCTTTTTGAGCATTTATCTGTGCTAGGCACTGTGCTAAGAACTTTATAAGTATTAATTCATTTAATCTTCACAATAACCCTATGGGATAGGTACAGATGAGGAAACCAAGGCACACAGCAGTAAGAAAACTTGTCCAGAGTCACACAGGTGGTAAGCAACAGAGTTGGGATTTGAATCCAGGAAGTTTGGCACCAGAGTCCAATTCTATGAATTTTTAAATTGCTATTTATAAACTTCTAACTTATGCAGTGTCTATCTCAAAATTGTACATAGTACTCCATTGTTTTAAAGGTCATTCATTGACTACCTTTATGATGGTGGTGTTACTAACTCTGGGAAGAAAACAGTTGCTGGGATGGGGAAAGGTGGCTTTCTGTTACTATTAGGAAGACAATGTTAACTGTTAGACTCTTCACATGAAGCTGCCAAGTCAAGCTGGATTTGCAGTCCCGGTCACGTGCAGAGGCAGCCTGAAGCTCAGGGAGGCTGCACAGCTGCTGGGGCCTCCTCTGTCCCTTTGGTTGTGGAAGAGAATCCCAGGCACTGACCTACTGAGGTGGAGGGTGCTTGGCTAACTTCAGAATCTGGATTCTGCACATAAGTAAAACAGACTTTTCTTCCTAAATAAGGAGGCTGTTTTACAGAAAGATATTTATGTGGCACAAGCTAGGTAACACAATCTTTTTATTCCCCCCCCCAGTCACAACCTAATGTAGGATACTGGGGCATATGCTTCTCTTTGTGGAGTTCCAGAAGTCAACTGAACCCCACTACTGGGCACCCAAAGATGTAAACTATAGGGGCTTGCATTGTTTGAATTTCCCCTTGTAAATCAGGCCAACTAACACTGATATGTGAGGCCTTACTAACATGGGGCTACCCATGCTGAAAGTCAAATGAGAAGTGGAGCATTACACTGAACAAATTCAACAGTGATATTATTAGAGTTGTACTATCAGGAGGCTGATGTATCAATGTTAAAAATTTTAAAAAATGAATGCTTACTGAAAAGCCAGAGTCTCATAAAGTTAGTCTGTTTTGAAAACCATTGATCTCCATGGAGTCTCTGAGGAAGTTAGTCCAGTTAATCTGATTAATTTATGTTTACCTAATTAAAAAGTCGGGAATTTGATAAAAAAAAAAGAACCAGTGTTTTATCGATATTAGCAAAATAGATAAACATAATACATTTCAAGTGTAAGTTAATTAAAAAAATGAATTTCAACTGTTTAACCCTATGAGTAAATTGAACGGACCAGGCTGGGCGCAGTGGCTCACGCCTGTAATCCTAGCACTCTGGGAGGCTGAAGTGGGTGGATTGCTCAAGGTCAGGAGTTCGAGACCAGCCTGAGCAAGAGCGAGACCCTGTCTCTATTAAAAAAAAAAAAAAAAAGTAGAAAGAAATGATCTGGACAACTAAAAATATATATATAGAAAAAATTAGCCGGGCATGGTGGCACATGCCTGTAGTCCCAGCTACTTGGGAGGCTGAGGCAGAAGGATGGCTTAAGCCCAGGAGGTTGCTGTGAGCTAGGATGACGCCACGGCACTCACTCTAGCCAGGGCAACAAAGCGAGACTCTGTCTCAAAAAAAAAAAAAAAAATTGAACGGACCAAAATAAGAAACTGACGGTTGCATTATATTCTTGTTGGCCAAGATATTGTTCCATACTAGTATGCAAATATGTCTCCGTAATTACTAGTAAATATTAGGTCAGCTGAGGTTTCTTTGTTAAGCTACATTTAACATCCAACACCTCTGTTCCACAGGCATGTGATCAGGTCAATAGGTCAGCCAGCCAAAATACTAATTCTATATATCATTCAACAAGTAAATCTCATCTGAAAGAGGACGTAGAGATTTTTCAATAACACAGAACTTTCCTGGCTGAATAATAAATATCTTAAATGCTCAAGACTAGTCGATAACAATAACGAACATCTGCCAGAGAACTGAAACTGGAAGACACACTCACACTCTGAGAAGTCAGAGGACCAGAGAAATCCCTTGAACTGTTGGAAGTGTCAGTTCTCATCTGGGAAAGAAAAATGCTCTAGCTGCAAAGCCTGGCTAATTAAGTAAAATCCAAACTAAGGAGAAGAATTCACAGTGGCTGGAAGAGACATTTTTTTGTGTAAAGATGCCGAGCATTGTTTGGGCAAAAGCTAAGAACTCGTGGTGTCCTCCTCCTAGCTGGAACTCGGAGAGCAGCTGGCCCTCAGCAGGGGCCACGATCCCTTTCTAGCAATCGGAACAAGCTTCCCTGAAGCTTATCAGGACGTGCTGATAAGGCCTTGCCACAGAGTGATCTGTGCTAAGCTGGTCAGGTCTGGCCTACTCGAGTTACGTCGAAGGTGGGTGGCTAAGTGAACATGGAGGTATTTCTGTCCGGGGAGCTCTTTGCTGTCTTCAGGCTACAAACCTGTTCTGCTCTAAACAACCCTATATTCCTAGAACCTTGGTTAGCATAGCTGTGATTGATACACACAGTTATGCCACGCTCCTCCCCGAAAGAACCAGAGGGAAGAAAGAAAGGGAAAACACGTCGTGCGAGACTTACTGAATTGGCTTCTTTTTCCAAAGAAGGGCACGAATCGTTGCTTGCTGGATTCTTTGGTATAGCAAGTTCAGACTTCTTAGCTTTTGGCTCAGCTTTGCTTTCTTTGGCAACTGGTTTTGTCACAGATTTGGAGGGACTCCACTTGTTAAGGGATGGCTTGTGCACCAGTGCTGAGGAAGACTGGCTCGATCCATCACCGTCCTCGTCTTCTGGAGGGTGCTGGGGGGCGTTCAGCTTCACGTAGTAGCCGTGATACTGAGAGTGTAGCTCCCCATTACTGGGGTTGGAGATGTGGTGGCGGCCAGAGTACTTGGACTGGGGTACGGCTGCTCCTGCCTCCTTCGTGGGAGCCTTTGACATCAAGGGCTTATTGACAATGGCCGTCACCTGCTCATCAGCCACACTCCTTTTGTCTTGGTTGAGTCTTGCCCCTGAGCTGGGGTTTTGCTTCTTTGTGGGCTTTGGGGAAGGTGGCTGGGGAGAGTGGCTCTGTTTGGGACTGGCCTCAGGAGATCTCGGGGGTGTTGTGCCTTTGCGATAAAAATGAGGAGATTCCTTTGGTGTAGGTGGCTTTCCTGGTACTTTTTCTTCTGGATTTTCTTTAGCATCTACACCTTCCTGTAATCTCTGTTTGATGTAATCAGGGCCTGCCAGAAAACAAAACAAAAAAAAGGTGATAGAAAATAAGGCATAGAGGCTTATACCTTATGCATATATATTTTTTGGCTAAATAAGATTGACTTTTTCTTTTAAATATATTTATAAGGCTTTGATTAAGCATAAGCACATTTCTTTCTCCAGGAGAAAAGATTATTTATTACTAAAAAGCTGCTTTTAATACAGTATTTACCATTATTTTGGTAGCCACAAAAGTTAAACAGTTCTGGCTTCCCAAATACTCGCATTGTTCTTGCCCACTCGCAGAATATGGAGGTGACATTCATGTTGATGGAGCATTGGCCGTGACACCATAATTAATCTGCCTATTCGGATTGCGGTGTCGCAGAGACAGAAAGTACACACTTGCATAGAGAACTAAGCTGACGACTGTATGTGTTTGAACATTTAACAGAGTACACGGTAAGAAAGAGAACCTGTAGATGACATATTTTTAAGATCTGTCATCAAAGGGTCATTAAAACTTCCTGGTTAGGAAGAACTTCTGTGGTTTAGGTTGCCCTGCACAAAATCATGTTCGTGGAGCCCATTCCCAGCTGTGAAGGGCGTTGATCTTCAGGCCCTGAAGACCAGACAACACAGTTGTCTTTGGTTCTGTTTCAGGACATTTTCTTTTTTTCTACCCTTCAGGATTGTTTATAACAATCATGTTATTTTTAACAAATAGGTAGAATTTTCATTTAACAAAAAGTGACCCTGCTGCATTGTTATTTTATGGAGAGTGAAAGGCAAGGAAACAGACTGTGTGCCACAAGATGGTTTAGGTCCTAAGAGCTTAAGGGGGAGCCCCGGCACTCTGGGACAGCTCTCCAAGGCAGCGTCCTCCTTCCAGGTCCTTCGGCCCCTCCCCTGTAATCAAGTCACGTGCACACTTTGGCTACCACTCCACCCATCAGCTCATCTCCACCCACTTAAGGTGAAGTCAAGGTCCCATGCAGCGCCGTTGGCCTTCTTCCAGAAGCTGACACTGTCTCTCAAGTATACAAGGAAGAAACTTTCCCTACCAACTTCTTTATGGAGAGTTGGCCCAGCTCTCGTCAACTCCACAGCACTGCATCTGTTCATCTTCCTTCTTGAACGGACCCCACCGAACCCCTCACTCCAGACAGACTAACTTAAAAGATTTAGAGGGGCTGAAGAACAATTATTCTTAATTGCTAAAACTACATACTGCATACTTAAACTTTTATTTGTTCTTCCCATGGTGGTCTGAGTAATAAGGCATTGTAATGAGACTGTTATTTATTATGCAAGGTATTTTCCAAAATGTTAGGCGGTAGGTGTTATTTATCTACATTTTTCTGATGTGGAAATAGCTGCAGCAGCTGAAAACCCAAAAGTCACATAGCTCCTATGTATCCTTTCAGAAAAAATGCAACGCATCATATTTTAAAGCCAGCGATGAGAATTCCCGAGGACCCACCACTGCACATTTCACTCAGGGCCCCAAACATGATACTATTATCACAATTTCCATCCTTTAGAAGATAAATCCACTCCTTGGGATTAAAGTTTCCCAAATCTGTCAAGAGTGCAGGTCAACAACTGAGATTTCCTTTCTAAACTTGGTAAGAGCTTACCCCTTTTTTAAATTGGCAATTTTCTTTTAAATCCTACATCAAAAATGACAGTGTGAATTCTTGGGCCAATGAAAGGTATCTCACTTGAATAAAGGAAAGCGGTAACTGCGATCATTTAAAAGGTGGTATCTTTGTTTCTGAATTCTTCCTTGGTGCTGTGTCTAGAAGTAGCACCAAGCAGAGAAACAGCATCGTGAACACGGAAAGGTTATGTTCCTCCATCAGCCGACTTGCTTCTACTTTTAAAAACCCATAAGGTCACTGATATTGGTCTTTCATGGAAAAGCCCCTTGTGATTCTGTAGCAGATTTTTATAAAACTCCATCTCCTCTTCCGTGATAAGGAGTATTCTCTGACAGATGTACATACAGTGTTGCTTATATACTCGTCCCTCACCCTGCCACCCAAAATTTCATCAGAGTTGGTTTTATTTGTGCTTCACTGTTACTCAATTTTATAGCATTGCTGAAATAATCATCTAGGTATTGTAGTGAATATACTGTGCAAAGATAATTAATAGTCAAGTTTCTTGGAGTCAATAAAGTTTTAAGTCATATAACGCTGAACCAATCACACAAATTACCAGGTTCTTTTAATGCCTTCAATTTAAGAGATAAATGCAAAAGTTATATTTGTAAAAAAAAAAAAAAAATCTGCCAAAATCTATCTTAACATTAAGGCACACTAAAAGCTAACGTTTAACTTAGACTGCATACAGTGAAATCCCAGCACTTTGGGAATCCAAGATAGGAGGATTAGTTGAGGCCAGGAGTTCGAGACCAGCCTGGGCAACATAGTGAGACTCCATCTCTATTAAAAAGAAAAAAAATTAGCTAGGCATGGTTGTGCACACCTGTGGTCCTAGCTAATTGGGAGGCTGAGGCAGGAGGATTGCTTGGCAATTGAGAAACAAAGCCCAAGCATTTCATTTTGAAGATTTGAGACTGTGACAGTGCAGCTTACAAGTTGAGGAATTAAATTTTTGTGATGTTCTCATCACAGAAAAATTGTCAGATTTCTGATAGGTTAATTAGCTTGATTTAATCATTTCATGTTGTATTAAATCATTATATCACTTTGTACCCCATGAATGTACACAACAATAAAGTCAATATATAACATTCGAAAATTTAGAATTTATCCCAGTGACCTTTGGTCCCTCCCGCATTTACTGCAGAAAGCAGATTAGGAACAGAAATGGGAATTGCTTTGACACATTTCTACAGAAGTGATAGCTGTCAGCAAAGGATGAGACTGATAAAACACTAATAGATACAAGAGGCCATTTATTTGGGGTAAACTCAGGCAATTCAATAATGGTAGCTCCAACAAAAATAATTTTTGAAAGCATCTAAAGGGATATACTTATCTGAATAAAGAACAAAAACCTATTAGTACTTGAATATAAAATACATTTTCAAATGCTTTTTGTAAACAGTGCCTATACCTCTTAATTTATATTATCATTCACAAGCCAAGTTGAGAATGATTTGGCCAATGGAATAATCTGTATAAATAAATTTACACATCTAAATTCTGGATTTCATTAAATGTATTTCTTATTACATCTCTTAACTCTTAAATACCAGTCTAATCACTTCTTAAACTTTGAGAAATCTGATGTGCCACTTCTTTGGACACAGTTTCCTTGTCCTAAGTGTATCAGGAAAAGTATGTCTCGCATGATACTCACACCCACTCTTCTGAGTTTTTTAGGTATTCTCTTTCAGATTGGTCTACAGGACCTCTGATGATACTAAAAATCTGTTGAGCTCAAAGAATTTACTGGAATGATAGCAGTACATTTTAGTACCAACTTTTAGATTAAAAAAAAATCCTAGCTTTATTATGCATTCAAAAGATGGCTGGGTAAGGGCATAAATGCACTGCCAAGCAGCGGCTCCTACACCTGCTACCCATCAGAATGTCCGGGGTGCTATGCTCAGATTTTGATTTAATAAGTATGAACTGAAGCCTAGAAATATCAATGCTTTACAAATGCTCCAGGTGATTCTAACATACCCAGCTACAGGCATTTGAAAGAGTGTAAGGAATATGTTGCCTAGAGGTGGACATAATGCCAACCTTACATGACTACATCCAGTTTAGAAATAGTTCCAACAAGGCGCAGTCAGATGAGGATGGCCAAGTAAATGAGGCTATACAGTTAGATTTTCCAGAGTAACATTAAATGCTTTTTAAACAAGACATTTAATATAATGCAGAAGACAGAAGTTTTTCCTGGACTATTTTCTCTTGGAAGGCACATGTTGTGCCTTCTACTTGTTCTGCGTAGTAACGTGTCTCTGCACTGCAAAGCCAGCAACGTAAAGTTGATGAGATGCAGCAATTCATTAAATAGGCTAGTCAGAATATTGCCAGTGAGGGAAATTATGACAAGTGTTGATAAGTTGTTGCAGTCAGCATTTTCATCTGTTTTTATACACAGTATTTATGAATCCTAAGGGATTTTTTCCCCCCCTAGAGATTTATTTTGGGAAGAAGTCAGATACAGGTCACCTGTTCACCAATAAGCCACAAAATACAAAACAACATTCGACACTGAAGGGTTGTTATAGTTGGCACAAAGGCCCTGAACAGACATGGCAGATGGTAGCAGCAGGGTATCTAGCTAATTCTTCAGAGGTGAGCCTCGGTGGGCTGGCTACAGGCAGGAACACCATGAAGATTCCCTAAAACAAATGTCTACGAGGTCAGTGCCAACATCAAATGCTTTGTAGCAACAGCAGCAGTCATTAAATAGAAATGAGACATATTCTATGGAGACTGTCAATCAGTGAGAAAGGAGCAGACTGAAAAAGTCTACAGAGATTACATAACTAGTAGCAGGATCACTTTGTGTTCTATGTGGAGAGAATGCTACTTTCCCATAGGACGTCACAGTCCCATCTGTAACAACACTGTAAGTTCTGTTAGCACAGCCGCAGGGCCCTGGTCTGCGAGCTGTGGGGTGTCCACCTTGCACATATCTGGCACTCAATACACATTTGTGAAACTGAATATGCTGGAATGAGTAAGTGGTGTGAGCAACAAGCAAACTCATGAATTATTAATTTGATGGCAACTAGTGGATTATTCACTTTCCTTTTCTTAATCAAAAAATTTATTCAGAATTTTGAGTTTGGAAGGTGAGCTTAGAAGTCATCTATTCCAGGATGTTTCCCTTTTCTTAACCAAAAATACTACATATGTAGCCACAGACAATTACGTAATGAAGATACACTTTGATTTTTAATGAACTTCCACTTCATACCAGAAATGCAAGCTTAGTTAACACTGGTCCATAACAGCCGAAAGATTTCACTTTTACCCTAAATAACTACCACACTGCGTGTGTGAGCACACTCATGCTTGCACAGGAAGACAAAGCTTGCTGGGGATGCTGTCGAAGGGAAGCAGGCTGGCTACCTCCCAAGAGGGCTCAAAGTACTAAATTCACCACATTCTAGGGCAGTGTTTCAATTTCTTTAACCCATGGTCAGCCCCTGCCCCTACCGATAAATATAAAAATTTTACATCCTACTTAGCATCACTTGAAATAAAAAACAAAGTATCTTGACTGAAAGGAAGTTGAAAGAGAGGGACAAGCAGCCACACATATGGTCTCCCAACTGTCTTCAGCCTGTGCCCCGATCCGTCCCATGTCCTTGGTGGTCATCCTGCAAAGTCTTGGGTCAGCCTTGCTGGCTTAGCAACCTGATGTTTTGAAGCAGAGCTATTCCTTGGGGCGGACTCACGTTACCAAAGCTCCCCAGACCGATGTACAACACCAGCATTTCACTGGTTTACAATGAGCAATGTAAACGTCACATAGGTCAAGGGATTCACACTGATACCACCAGGATGTGCTCTCCCTATTGGCAGACCTCCTCGGAAAGCTCAACCGAAATTAGAAAGTTACTGGTGAACATGGAATCGGGACAGGCAGCATGAGATGAATCAAATATCTAATGGCATCAAACTGGGCTAGCCTGATGCATCCATTTCCCGAGTCAGGATGATCTTGCCAATAAAGCCATACACCACTGGCTACAGTTCCCCGCATCCTTCCCCATAATAAAAACATCCTTGCCAACGTGACAGCAATACCCCAAGGTTTTGGCTCAGGCTTCTCCTCCTCTGGACAGTGTTGGGATAGACACTGCCAATTTTTGCCTCTGTGACTCTGTTTTTTCTATATTTCCTTGGGTAACCAATTCTTTCTTTAGATACTTTCATAACTCAATCAGATTACAGGGAACTCTTGCAGTTCTTAAAGCCATGCTAACACTTCAGATCACTTGACCCATCTCTGTGGAGTATGGGGGACTCATTTTCAGGGCAATCTTCTAAGTTCTTGGAGGGATGACCCCCTGCATCATTCCCACTAATGGCAACTTAGGTTTCTGTACACGTACACAATTATCTACATACACACTCGCAAACATCCATTTCTATGCTTATTATTAGAGCGTAATCCTTTGAGTGCCAAAACCATCCCAAATGGCTATATTTTTTCCTTTGTTTTTTTAACTGAACTGTAGAATGATACAGTTTCAAACTAAAGACATAAGATTTAACTAAGATGGTAAATATCCGAAAATACTGCCAGCTCCTGAAAAGAGATAATTTGCCGTGAAAGCGTTCAAAATGTAAGCTATGACAGGCATCCAGGGTTAACGACTTCTATGCACGACATATGGATTCCAAACAGTGCAAACTTTTGTATCTGAGATATGTAAATTAAATGAGCAGCCTGACTTAGAAGAAGTACTTGAAAACCCTTTTAGAAAATGTCTATCCGATTTGATCACCCTGTAACTGTAGAATGGAAAGCATGAGTTATGTCCCCTGAGAAGATCAATAATACTCAGTAGAGAACAGGCTTTCTATACAGTTGCTGAAGGAAGCGTTGGCTGTGGGTCAAGGGGGGTTGCAGCTTTCCCCCTTAGCTCTGGTCTCAAACAGACCCACTGTCCCATCAGGCTACTGTGATGTATTCATTATTGATGGACAACTTGCTTATATGAAGCTGTGTTCACTAAGAAAGGGTGGAATTACATTTTCCCACAATATTTTTTTCCCCTCAAATGCTTTTACACCATGAAAGGCTCTTAAAACCATTCAGTCTGGGAAACTGAGATGACCTTTCGGATCGTTTACCTCTTGGTAACACCTGATAGAAATCTAGAGGGACCCCATTCCCCAGTGGAATTAACAGAACCTAGAAATTACCATCTGCAGACAACAACAGTAAGTCTGTTTGCTTTCAAAGCAGTTCAAGCCCACGGTCTCCTGACTGCTCAGCTTCTTCCCAATGGCAGCACTGCTGGGGAGCACAGAACAGTCCCTTCTCGGGTGGCCGAACTCTATCCCCAGCTCTCAGACGCTGCAACAGCTAATCGGCCAATGCACTTAGGGACCAGGGAAGTGTGAGTTCATTTTACATCAGAAGATGGTTTATTCCTACCAGAGATCACCGCAAAAAATGGAAAGGTTTCCTTTCCTAACAAAATATACATACATATTTAAATGACTTAAATCCCACCCAGAGATGTAAAAAAGATGCGTGTTGAAGAAAACACCCATTATCAGTGGTTGCCTTCCTTGAACTTGAACTCTTAGGGAAGTCACTCTGTGATGACAGTATCTATCATTCAGCAACCAGGCTGGGTCCCTCCCCAGCCTTTCTCTTATAAAAACTGAGTCTTCTAAATCTGGCCTTTTGCCAGACACAACCCTGCCCACACCCGCAAAAAAATCTCCAGATCATTTCTTTTCCTTTCCTCTATACTTCATTATAGCAAAGTTTCTAGCTTTTCTATACATCTTGCTGTTTTGTTTACTTTGACTTACCTCGTTCTTTAGGAATCAGTGATACCCTGTGGGTTCCAACACTGTATCCCCTTCATGGGAACCAGACACGTACTGAACACCTATATTGTTCAGGGTGCTGAGCTAGAGACAGGGCTCAAGTTACACAGCTTGATTTAATAAAAACCAACACGGTAAAATTCTTTACCAAGAAAATATAAATTCTGATAGAAGTTGAGAACAATTTACTTTTTTTCTCTACACCTAGAAAAATTTGTTGATTCCCCAAACAACCACTAGAAAGATGTTTGTACAGTGATGGAGAACATATATTAAAAGGCAATTTTTGCCTTTTTGAAATTCAAAACAAAACACCAGTGTATTATAGGAAGAGCTAGAAACAGTCTACTAGGAAGCTATTAGGAAGTAAATCAAATATTTAAACCTACTGCAAGTATTTGTGGATTGCTATTTTATAACACGTAAGAGGCAGATGACTGAGATTGATTCTTTTTGAGGTTGTTACTTTCATTTCTTCCATCATGCCCTGCATTTTCCTCTTAATCCATGCAGATTAATCTTTCAGTGGTACACTGCTTTACCTCCTAACGCCAGTCCTTTGAACGTTAGTTCACGTACATTAAAAAAAAAAAAATAGTCTCTGTACTTACTGGCTCTTCTTTCACTGCTAATACTAATTTTATAGATGCCTCTGAATTTGGGAGTATTTGTTACAGAATCTGTAATTGTCACTAGCAGACCTTTTTAGAATCAGCTATGTCTTTCAGATCTCATTTACTGCTATTGTCTTATTTACTGCTATCAGCTCAAAGTTTGTTGGTCGTATGCAGCTAGGGGTGAGGAGGCAGGAAGGACGATACGCTGGGGGATATCCCAAATCTCCAGTGCTGATACTCAGACTTTAGGTGATAGTTTTTACTACAGGTTGAACATCCTCCATCCAAAAATCCAAAATCTGGAAGTTTTGAACAGACAGGTGTTCAAAGTATCCCCAAGCATCTATTACATATATGTAAATCTGAAAAATTCCAAAATCAGGGACACTTCTGGTTCCAAGCATCTCTGATATGCAACACTCAACCTGCATATGTGCTCCCACTTGTTTCTGTAGGATTGTTGGGGTTCAAAAGGTGTTTAAGGAACACCTTTATGTTGAAAGGAAAAAGGAAATGAAACCCAAGCCAGTGTTCCTACCTCTCCCATCAGAGGAGGTATATTTTACCTGGTTGGTAGAAATCAGGTGACAGCTCCCTGGCCACAGATCTCGCGATGTCGCACTCCTGGCGGGCAGCCAGTGCTGCCTGGTCAGCAGCGTCGGCTTTTGCTCTGGCGTGTGCAGTCCTACGCAGGGCACAAAAGGGTGAGTCAGCAAAGGCAGCACCATATTAATTATACATGGACAAGCAAATTGTGATCTGGGAAAAGAAATGGTGATTATGATCGTGACCCAACATCCGCGAGAGCAGGTTTAGAGTCATGTTGCTGTGAGATTTCAATGAAGATACCATAGGCAAAACTTTCTATAAATTGCCTGAGTTCTTCTTCCAAGGGAAATGAAAAGTATGAGGAAGGTCTATGTAGCTTGATGCTAAGTCTGCTTTTCAAAACTTACTGTATCAAATCTCCCATTGACTTTGGTTAGTATTTCCCCCGAAACTACGCGGAGTAGAATTAGAGCATATGAATTAATATGGTATTCATAACTTTATTCCTATGGTACAATCAATGTAAGAATTTGATGAAGAAAGGTCTGCCCAGTGGTATGCTGGTAAAGAGGCTCTTGGGAGAAAAAAAGATTTAGCAAAACTGTTATTGTGTTGGTAGCGTTCACTGATTTCCATGGTGTAGATACTCCCACCATGGCCAATTTCAGGCCACCAGCATTCTGCCACTGGATGTGTAGTTGGGAAGAGACGTGCACTCTTGGCTCCCATCAGCCAGTAAAAGCTGACCGTGGGGCTGCTCTAAGAATGGGCTCAGTAGGGTTACGCTGCGGAGTCCATTTAGTTGACTTTTAAGCATGTTTCTTACATGAAACAAAAAGGAGAGAATGGGGCAGAGCTGGCAAGGACAAAATGGATCTTTCGATCTTCCATCTCCTTCACTCAGCCTCACTCACAGAAACTTCTTATCTTTCCAGAGAACTAGGGCTACAGAGAAGGCAGTCGGGAAAAGAATGGGGCTTTTTGTGGCCAGAGAGGAGACCGAATGTCTACCAGCCTGAGAAGAGAGAACTCTGGGTCGTCTACTTCTAAAGGGGGATGATCTTGTGCAATTAGTCTTTAGATGATGATCATGGGCACCTATTTCTGTGTAAACTTTCTATTACATTAGCACTAGGCAGGGCTATAGATAACCAGTGAAAGCTTAATGGAAGTCTGAAAGAGGTGCTTGTCCTCGTTTCAGAGACAGCAGGAGAGAGAAGTTGGGAAAAGGCACAGTGCTCTTCCTGCTCTGCAGGGGGAACACAGGGACGGCAGCTGGAGGAGGCCAGCAGGCAGAACCCGGGACTAGACTGCAGAGAATGTGGGGGGTGGGTCTTGCCTGAGACCAGGGGCCAAATGGCAGGAAGGCCCCTCCTCACATTACTTTCTTCAACCACCTCCCCTGGTCCTATGTGCTCATGAGGCCCCTTTCACTCCTATTTAGGACCTAGCTGAGGCTGGAGGTTTGATATCCTGGAATGTAAACTTCCTGAACATTGGGATTTTTTATTTTGGTCATCTGCTATAACTCCAAAGTGTAGAACACTACCTGGCACATAGTATTTATTGAGGGACCACTTTATGAATAAAGGAATGAATGATGCTTCCTTAGGAACAGCTGGGTAGTTACTTAAAAATGAATGCAACAACAAAACTACAGAGACAGTAAAAAGATCAGGAGTTGCTAAGGGTTCAGGGTGCAAGTGGGAAAGGGATGAATAGGTGGAACAGAGGGAGTATTTAGGGGAGTGAAATTATTTTGTATGATACTGTAGTTGGGGATCCATAATGTCATACATTTGTCCAAACCCACAGAGTGAACCCTGATATAAACTATGGGCTTTCATACTACCGTGTTACCACTGGTGCCTCAGTTGTACCAAATGCACCCACAAGTACAAGATGTTAATAATAAGAGACACTGTGTGTGCACACGAGGTGAGAAGAGGAGGTATACGGGAACTCTCTGTACTTCCTGCTCAATTTTTCTGATAACTTAAAACTGCTCCAAAAAAAAGTCTATAAATTAAGAATGAGTAGATCAACTTCCAATCATCAAAGTTGTTATTTCTAAATCACGGAAGATGTTTTAGATGACATGTGTTTGTAGAGTATCATGAAATACGAAATGGAAACAAAATCAGGAGGGTAAACACATATTCCCCCAACAAGTGGCTGCAATACCAACCCCTGTGTGGGCGTCCTCACTGACCTGTGATTGGTAATGCTTTAGTCCCGTGTGTTGTTGTGCCTGAGAATCAACGATGCCCTCTGTTAGTGTTCTTTCAGTTTCTCAGAATCTCAACTCATTTTTTCCCAGAATGATTTTCCATTTTGTCTGCTATTCTTAGCTAGAGACTAATTATGTCTAGGTCTCATAATTAATGAAGCCATGAGGGCATAGCTATGCTGCCTTAGAATGTATGCTGCTAGCCCTTCAATGATAAATTTACCAAACTCAGGTACAAACAGCATATTCTGATGCAATCACAACACACCGCCACATAGCCAAAGAAAATGGTAGCGCTACCTCCATCACTTTTTACAATATGCTAAACCGGAGAACAGACAAATACAGCTTAACCTTTCTGCAAACATATCTTGGAAGCACAGCATCGATCGGTAAAGCCTCACCTGCAACTTTAGTACTTAACCCTCTGCTTTTCCACTTGATCTTTCCTGTGAGAGCAAACGGGGAGGGAGGATCTTTCTATGTATCCCAGCTCCGTGGGTCAGTGCTACTGCACAGCTGGGTTAAAACTAAATTCCAACCTGAATCCAGAGGTCTGCTCGAAAGCTTTCAGTAGCCCTGGAACCGGTAACGAGAAGTGGGAGAGAACAGGAACCCACCCTGAGTTTGCTGTTAACACCAGCTGATGTGGCCAAGGCCACTGGCCTGTCTAGATTTCCCCCAGAAATAATCTGGACTTGCTTCTGGCTCATGTTAGTGAATTCATGTGATCAAATCCCAGGCTCAGTTCCAGATCAACACACGACCCTTTAATCAGCCAACTGGTAAGACATGCTATTGTTCCTGGGTTGGGGAGAGGGGGGGTTTAGGATAGACAGTTGTGGGGATCAGCTAAAACTACTCAGAGTGGAGGCCCTGCCGCCGCAGCTGGTCACATGGCAAATGTGCACACACCAAAGGGACATATGTGCTCAAGAAGCCATTCATTTATTCAAAAGATTGTTGACATTTACAAGTTTTCAGACCCTCAAGAGTCTCCAAATGCCATTATCACATATGCTTTCTCCCATCATATGCAGTAAAAAGTAACTGAAAAGCAACTTCTTTATGTTAAGCATCAGCTGTTGACTTCCTTTTAGGGCTCTACTTTTACAAATAAAAATTTTAACTTGTGGAGAGTTACAAGGTATGGGCAAAGACGTCACAGCAAGGCTGAGCCATGGACACCCCGGGCAGCTGGTTAAGCTCACTGAGCAGCTAAGTGACTCCCTCCTGGACATAAGCTCTGCAAAGGTCAACTGTGACCAGCTGCCAGCAGTAAATGTGGGATTTCTGTACACCAGGTATGGCCTGTACTTAAGAACTTAATGACAAATTATTTTTCTCATCATCCATTTCATGAGTATCTGAGTTTTCCTTAATGCCTGAAAACAGTGTTCTATGAGCTCTCAAGTAACCTTAGAAGAAAATAATCTAGTTTCCCCTATTTTTCTTAAACACATAATGCTTTTACAAAAAGCATATTCAACCTTAAACTGAACATGCTCAGCATATGTTCCTCCTGCTAAGGGACACACAGGTCCCTGAGATGTCTGTCCCAACTCTGACCTTCAATCTTTTAGGTACCTATCAACTGACACAGTTGATAAGGATTTTAATCCAGAATGGACAATGACTCTGCTAACGGTAAAGTGTGATTTCAACTTTTGATACATTCTCTTCCCAATAATAAACTGCTTCAAAATTATGCTGATTTTGATGTCTTCTAAAATTTCTGACATATTAGATCAAAGTTAGTTTACTGCTCTGACTTTTAAAAGTTGATGGCAGAAATAATCAATTTGGTTCAGGAGGTGTACTTGTGATTTGCTTTGGCACCTAAGTATTTAGAGAAACTTATTAGAAAAACTTAAAAATAAGAGCAGTCGGCACATTAAAAATCCAAATCTTAGTTGATGGCAACACCATTGTTGAAGTTGCTCAAGCCAAAACCCCTTGAGTCATCCATCCCTTGACACCTCCTGTTCTCTCACACGCCACATCTACTGTTGGCAAATCCAGTTGGCACTACCTTCAAAACATATGCCCCATCTAACTCCTTGCTCCCTGGTCATGTCACTGTCATCTCACCGGGGTTAGCGCAAAGGCAGAACTGACCTCTCTGCTTCCATCCATCCTTCCGCCTGCCAGTCTATTTCCCCTCTGGTTCTCTTGAAATTGTCTGATGATAACCAAAAATTCTTTCCTGGGTTATGGCATCGTGGGTAAGAAAATGCAAAACAGATGACCTGTTAGCCTTCCTTTTGGACTGTGACATTATTCATTTATGAGAGACCTAGATTTGAGAAAAGCAATTATCTTGTGCAGACAGCTGTATCCCTTTTTAAGAAGAAATCAGTCTGTTAAGCAAGGAATATTCTTGACAGGGACAAGAATCAACTGGCTCCACAGATCTCAGTTACCTGAGATTTCTAAGTTACCTGCACCTAGGTAAGAAATGGGTCTTTCAATCTTGATTTGGTTCTCTGTTAAGACCAACTCAGGCCAGGCGTGGTGGCTCACGCCTGTAATCCCAGCACTCTGGGAGGCTGAAGTGGGAGGATCCCTTGAGCTCAGAAATTCGAGACCAGCCTGAGCAAGAGCAAGACCCCATTACTACTAAAAATAGAAAAATTAGCAGGGCGTGGTAGGGCTCTCGTTTAAAACAAGTTATGTTATCAGCAAATAGTTGTTCTTTTCACCAATGCATGAGTTCACGTCTTCCTTTTTTCTAAAAGCCGTATCAAATTATTTAGATATAAAATGTAAACTAAAGGGCCAGATTTTGGGATTTGTTATTTTAAGGGCTCAAGCTTTTGCACAGGTATTACACAGGCTTTGAAAGCATTAATAGCCAGGGACCAGGCAAGGCCAGTGTGAGAGAAAAATGAGATCAAAAGTAAAACCACATTACTGTATCACACAAATAAATGCCTTCACAGATTCATAGGGAGACAGGAGGAGCCGAGAGTTGTCTGAAGAATGTTTATATATCTTTTGCAAAATGCTGTCCATTCTGGGGATCACTGTCCTGTTTATAAAGATCTAGGTGACACATTCCTCTTAGAATTTAGTGCCAGGAAAAATCTGGCCTCTGATGATTAATTGGTGTGCTTCCTTGTATCCTACAACATGAACTACATAATCTATGCTTTCTCTTTTTTTTAAGGCTACCTGGCAACTTGGAGTAAAACTATCCTCAACTTCTGTGCATAATTTTCTTCAACCATATGGCTTTAACTCTATATTCCCAATATCAGGAACTCAGCTGTCTATGTGACTCCTCATAGTGCCCTGTAAATTCTTTTTGGAAACTGGCAGGGTATTTAAACAAACAAAAAAACCAATTCCTGGATCAGCAAGCTCTTGTAATAAGTTTTCTGAACTCTAGCCCTTACGGTGCGCTAACACTCAGGGGATGTACATAAAAACATGGGCATAGCAGGGTCTACTATTTACCCTCCTTTTATCAGATTTTTTTCTATAACCAGAACATTTTCAATCTTGGAAAATAAGTCCTCATTCTTAAGTACTTTATAGACTTGATTCCCTAATGTTTGATCAAAAACTTAATAAGCTTAAAGGCTGTATTCTCTGGATAGGCCAAGTCAAAGGTGCATTTCTAATCCTTGCCTGGAATATGCCAAATAATTGGTTATTATACTTTATTTTGAGCTTAATAAAATTTACCTAAGATTTACCTTCCCATATTATTTATATGTTGAGAAAAATCTGATGTAAAAATGTTTAAAGGATGTTTTATTTTTGAAATAATTTTTGGAAAACAATTCCTTATAATGAGGGTCATTCTCAACTTCAAAAACACTACCGTTAAATAGGATTAAAACTTCTCTGTAAAACATAATCACCTGCCACCCAATGAATAGGAGAAAATGTTTACAAATCATATATCTGATAAGGTATTAGTATCCAGAATATGTAAAGAACTCCTACATTTCAACAACAAAACAACCTGATTAAAAAATGGGCAAAGGACTTGAATAGACATTTCTGCAAAGATATACCAATGCCAATAAGCACATGAAAAAATGCTCAGCATCATTAAGAATAAGGGAAATGCAAATCAAAACAACGAGATACCACCTCACACCCATTAGGATGGCTACTATGAGAAAGCTCAGAGAACGGCAAGCATTAGTGAGGATGGGAGAAACTCGAACCCTTGTGCACTGCTAGTGCAAACGTAAAATGGTGCAGCTACTGTGGAAAATAGAATGGTGGATCTTCAAAAAATTAAAAATAGAATTATCACATCATCCACCAATTCTACTTTTGGGTATATACCCCAAAGAATTGAAAGCAGGGTCTCAAAGTGATATTTGTACTCCCATGTTCATAGCAGCATTATTTATAATAGCCAAAAGTTTAGAAGCAACCCAAGTGTCAAGGGATGAATAAACAAACTGGTACACATTTTATATGTAATATATATTATTCAGCCTTAAAAAGGAAATTGTGACACATACCCTAACACGGATGAACCTTGAAGACGTTATGCTAAGTAGAATAAGCCAGTCACAAAGAGGCAAATATTACATGAGGCACCTACTGTCAAATTCACAGAGACAGAAACGGTGATTGCTGGGGCGAGAGGGAATGGGGAATTACTGTTCAATGCATATGGAGTGTTAGTTTTGCAAGATGAAAATGTTCTGGAGATTGGCTGTACAAAAATGTGGGTGTACTCACTGAATTGTACACATAAAAATGGTCAGGATGGTAAATATGTTATGTATATTTTACATCAACTAAAAATAAAAAAAAAAATCACCCAATGTACTAGTATTTACAGAGTATCCCATGTATCAGAGAGAGTAAGTAGAAAAAAACAAAGGCTGGGCTCTCAGTTGAGAAGTTGCTGCACCAATTCCAGCCATGACATGCTAAGAACCCAATGAAGGAAACAGCCATGACACAGAGGAATAGCTGATGGGCATTTGAAGGAAAGAAGTGTCAGAACTTTGAAACATGCGGGCAGGCTTATTTCTGTTTTGCTAGCTTTTAACATGAAGCCTGGCAAAGAGGCTGTCTTCAACAAATATTAGTGGAATAGCTAAACAGGTAAAGAGGAGATAAACACAAAAGATAACCTCCAAATTTCTAACTTGGAGTCCAGCTGAATGGCCTTACTATAGTCTGAAGGTAATGACGAATTCAGTTTCAGACACGTAGGATCTCACACAGCATAGGCATTTACACTTAGAAATAAGGGGCTGCAATGCAAATGAAAGGTCTAGGTTCTAAACAGAAGTGTGAATATTGTGATCACAGATGATGAGTTCGACAAAAGGTGGATGAACTCATGAAATAAGTGAGTCAAAAAAGTAAAGAACCAAGGATCTGTGACAAGAGCGCCCTGGGGACCTGGTGGAGGAAGAAGCCTTGGGAACGGAGAGGCAGTCACATACAGGTGGAAGACAAACTTCTACTAGAGCTTGTTCAGAGTTCTTGTTCTTGGATAAATCTATTCCTTGTAGAAGGTAAGTGGGCCACATCCGAATTTGTCTTTTCTCTGAGGCAGGTGCACTTTTCTCAGCCTGATGGGCTGAGTTACGTGCAGTCACTGGAACAAGTGCAGTCAGAATCCGAGAGAGGAGTGGTCTGCCGATCCCGCCACGGGATGAAAAAGGCGAGGGCTGGGTAAAGGTTGCTGAATTGGATAAGGACCTCTGAGAGGCAGCTGTAATAAGGAAGCCACGCTGAAGGGAGTCGGTGAGGAAACGGGCAGAGGAAGGGGAGGAAGCAGGTGTGGGCCACATGCTGGAGACTTTTGACCCAGAAAGGAAGGAGGAAATTTGGACAGTAACCAGAAGGATTAGCTGGGCCAAGGGAAAAGACATTTTACTCATATTTTAAGAAAATGAGAGCTGATCCTGTCGGAAGGTAGGAAGAAAGATGCTTAGAGAACAGGAGAAAATGAAGCAGCTCTGAAAAGGTGACCATTGTCGCAGTCAGGTCCTGGATGAGGCGAAAGAAAGGAAACAGGAAAAAAACATAAGAACGGTGATGACGAGTGGATCCGGTGTCTTGAGGATCCTTGACGTTTTAGGATCCTAAGCCTGAAAGAGACCTAGGGCGTTGTGGGCTTTGGAACCAGACAGACCTGGGTTCACACCCCAGTCTGTCACATATTCACTGTGTCACCTTAGTCTCAATTTCCTTACCTATAAAATGGGGACAATATTACCTGGTAGAGTTGCTCTGGGATCAGAATGGATTTATATGAAGGATTTATGCTAACCTAGAGTACTTAGTAGATACATGCCCACTGTTAGTCTTCTGAAATTATGGACGGATAGGGAGAAGCTGGGGGCTTTTAAAGGGAAGGGGTAAAGATTTGGAATCAACACTTTACAAAAGTTCTAAGGAATGGAAGAAAGGAATATTAGAACCTACCCGATTCTGTGTCTTTCTCTAGCAGAGCTCTCTTTTCTGAGAGAAGAGGAGAAGGTAAGAGGTGGCCTAGGGGTAGGGGCATGGAGCGTGATGTAACCTGTCGCAGAGTTTTGGGTAGGAAGGAAGTATATTAGCCAACAGTGGTCTTTGGACTAGATGAAATATAAAGGGTTAAGTTAGGATTGACTAAAACATTACTTGGACCAAATTATTTAAAAATGGATACATATTCTATAAAATGATATTAGATACAATCAAGACTTTTTTTTTTTTTTTTTAGCACTTTAACATATATCTGGATGTTCCTGATAAGAACTTTGCAACCTTCTGAACCTGGGAAGACCTTCTGGGTAACAGTGAGAATTACCAAGTCAATGTTGTCTTTATTTCTACATAGTGTTGTTATGCTACAATGGTTCATTATGGGTACGAATTAAAGGACGACTAAGAATTAGAGCAATTCAGGACAATTCAAGACTATATAATGGTTGAAACACGTGATGGCAGCTAGGGGTATTCAGCTGAATGATAAACTGACCAAGTGACCACACCATAAACTGACCTAATCTCTTAACAGATGCAAATGTCCATTAAATGCACCCTCTGTGGTATGTAAATTATCCCATTTTATAAATACACATTTTTGAAAAATTAAGCAAATACCATTACTCCTTAAAAATGGCATACATCCTTTAGAATTCCTCTTTGAACTCACAGTTGAAAACATTCTCTTAGGTAATAAGACATCCATTTTCCATCTTATATTATCCAAAATGACTCTCTAGAAATCCCAAATCTGCCAGTTTACCACTTCACTTTGTCCTGTCTTGATATGCCTAAAATAGTGAATATAGGGATCTATTCCTCTACGGGGCCTTTGAAGCTGAACAGTGTGAACATGAACTTGCTGGGGACTGGCTACACAGAGCCACCTTGCATCATCTTAAGCTCCACCATAGTCAAGGTACACCCTGTGAAGTTGTAGAGTTTGTAACTGCTTGTGAGGAATGCTAAAACATTAGGGGCACAGTTATTCTCTTGGCAAAATGATTTTATTCACTTCACGTTTCCTTGTAGGAACTGCAGTTCTGTTACTCCATTTATTTCACTCCTGTTTGGTGACAAGGAATCATTCGATAGTTCAACTAAGAAGTCCACGTATTTTTACTTTAAATCTTCAGCTTTTTGCTGGGACAGATATTGCAGACAATAATGTAACAGGCTCGAGGGTGTTTGCTCTGATTTATATTAACCTTCGGGTTTCACTCTTGCAGTTTCCTAACCAAAAGAGCCTCTGAGCATCCACATGGTCCCTCCCAGTGGCCAATTACTTTTCCTTCTCTAGAGATCTGAGACTCAGAGAAACTAAGGAACATATTGAAAGTCACACAGCTAATGATTGGGAGGAACCCAGATCTCTTAACTTTTAGGACAAAGACTGGTGGCTATGTTGTAAGACCTGTCTTACCATCTTCTAGATTCTACTTTAGCAGATGTTCTGTTATTTAATTATTTCATCTTCTAGTTATAAAATTTCCTGCTTATAAAAATAAAAACATAATAAAAATTCATTCATATCCATAGTTCTTCTTATATTCATGCTTTCTCTTCGAGTCTGTTACTGCTCTCTTTATTTCTCTATTCTATCTTTAATTTTAATAGATTTACAATTCCTATTGAAAAATGCAAATTTTGAGCTTTCTTCTCCTACATATACTTTTTTAACCAGTTTTGGCTGACATCCAAATGAAATAACACAGCTTAGGAAACATGTTACTAAAGACTATAGGACAGATTTGGTTTTCATCAAGGTTATTCTTTAGCAGGAACATTTTTAGGTGGTGTTAAAAATACTACAGATTCATCTAACTCATAGTTGCCTTCCCCAAATCACCAAATTAGTAATTAATGCCTCCAAGTTTAAAAGGAAACATCAGAAGATTATCTACTTCTTCCAGAATTCTTAAAAAGTTTTCTTCTTTTTCCTCATGAGAATCGCAAAAAAATTGTTTTGAGTTTACCTATTTTCAACATTTGCTGTGTTAAACTGAGACACTTTTCATCCTAGTACTCAACAGATAAACAGCTTATCCAAGGACACTGAGAAAAATGGAAGCAGAAACAAATATAAACAAAAAACCAGAGTGATTGGTTTTCTGCTTAGTACCTTTAAATAAAAGTATTAATAACACTTGGTACAATTTGGAGGGCAATAGCGGTTATTAAGATGAATGCAGGTACAACGAGATAAAAATGTAAACATTTACTTCTCCTTCATTACAAATGGTGGTAGAAATGCAAGTCAGGCTTCAAACCAACTAAATAAAAGAATCATGTTAAGCTCTGGCTCAAATAATAGATTGTTAGTGAACTGTTCCAATGCTTACTAGCAATGCTTATAACACTTGGGATATTCTTGAACAGGAGCCTGCTGTCTGCCTGTGTATCTACTCTAGACACATTCCGATGAGCTTTTAACCTTTGTCTTCATCGTGGGATTAATTGATGCTGGGCCTGGGATGCCCAGCTGTAGGTGGGATGGACGGACTCCTGCTGCAGCCCCTGAGGAATGCAGGGTCTGCCTTCCTGGACTCCACTCCTTAGTGACAGATGCATTAACTCGAATAGAACTTACCAATCCGAGATTCAGATCAAGTCCAAAGAATCTCAAAAATTATTCTAGGCACAATGGGAATGCCGCACATCCCCCAAACAAGGGGGAAATTCAGGATGTCATTTCCACTGAGGCAAAGATTTCTCTTGAGGTCTAAGAATTCAGAATCTACTGACACCGTCTTGTAACTGTGGGAAAGTCAGACTGAATTCTGGAGGGGTAGGAAGAGTTACCCTGCCAAGCCCCCCGAGCCTGCCCTTGCCCGGGTTGAGAGCTGTCCAGTGTTAGTTTTAAGCTCCAGGGCCTTACCTGCTGCTCTCCTGGTATCTAACAGCTGCTCTGATGGGCTTTTCCAGGTTTGCTCCAGCATATCAAACCGTACCCTCCAAGTTAGATTTGCTCAATGTGCTAAGTTTCAGCCAGGGATAGAAGTACTGGAACTAGTTCTTCCTGCCTTTTCGATACAATCATACTAGTCTTCTGAAATGACAACAGACTTGGCAACAAAAGCATGTGTCCTTGCCTTTCGGACTGGCTCTACCCTATCCGAAACACGAATTGGAAAAATCCTCTCGCATTTAAGGTGGGCAACCATGGAGCCATGAGAGGCTTTCTAGGATTCTGGTGGATCGTAAAAACGTATTTGAAATTTTGGATTTAAATGCTGCCGCAATGGATATGATGGAAGATGAGACTTTCATTCTGTGCTTTGTTTTGGGCGTGAGTAAAACGGGGGCACAGAAAGCCCTTTCGTAGTTTCATATGAAGCCCCCGTAGGTCAACCAGTTACCCTGAAAGCATGAGGGCCGTCGAGGAAAGAAGAGGCCTGTGTGACTCAGTCACGATGTCTGGAGAAAGCCCATCCTGCACGTCGACAGGACTGCTTCTGCCAAGGAAGAACTGGAACACCCTGGAAAATGGCATTCGTTCCCCAGAGTAAGGAAGAGAGTTAAGAAGCGTCTTTCCATCCAAGACTGGGAGCAGGAGACGGTGCACGGAAGCGCAGGGCGGGGGAGCTGCTCCCTGCTGGCATCTATGCTCCCAGGATCTCTTACTAACTTTAGGAAGGTCCCACTGTTCCTTGTCTACTACTGACACTTCTGCAGGTTTTGAACTTGTGTTTCCTAAAATAACTCCCGCGGCCTATCTCTCCTGACATTTTTTCATTGCTGTCTAAATTCCCACCTCACGATCAACTACTACTATTTTCTACTTCAAACCAAACCTTACCATATACTTAATGATCACCTACAAGGGTCTATAAAGGCTTTTACTTTATTTGCTACTTTGGGCTCCCAGGTAATTCTGCCTAATTCTAAATAGCACGCTCATTTTTCCCCCTACTTATTACATACATTGCACACCTCATCCTCCTGCTCCATCCCCTCTGCAGTGCTAGGGGTGAAATGAGAGCATCTTTCCCCTTAAATCTCTCTCTGGCAGACGATCACTGCTGGCAACAGTCAATTATAAATATGAAATTTCTCTGCAATGTTTTTCCGAGAGGTCACAGTGACTATAGCTCAAAGAATGATCTTGTATGTCAGAGTAAAATGAAAAATGTTCTAATACTGGTCAGAGAGAGATGCTTCTATTGTACCCTGAGCTCTGAAGTACCATAACAAGTCACAAGTGACATGTTTTAATATGATAAATAGCTTCTTACAAGTTACTTGTTAAAATATCTTTTCCAGGGTGCTGATATAATTCCGGAAAACAGCTTGTCTACCTTGGTTCTGAAAGTCTGAAATTCGTTTTTGAAGTGAAACCTTTTCTACTCTAAATATAATGGCAAGACCTGGAATATCTTTAAAATCTGCTTTGTAATCTTAGAATTAACTATCAATTTAGCCACATCAATTTTAACTATCAATTTAAATGTTGCAAGATGAAGAATTCCTTGTATCATTGAAAATTTCTAAAGAAGTACTAAATGCTTGGTAAATTTAATCTGCCAGTGAATTTCGAGAGAAGAATACATAAGTATATGTAAATATATAATACACACATTTTTAATATGTGTACATTATATTTGATCAAAAGATACATCTATACCAACAAATGTTAACCACTATTGTAAATATCTGAAGGTTTTTTTGTTTTCATTTGGGGCAAATACTTAACTGTACTTATTACCCTGTTTTTGGTTTTGTTGAGTCCCAGGGAACATAATAGAGTTGGAATAAAGGAAAACTAAAAAATAAATTAATTAATTAAAAAACAAACAAAAAAACTTCAGGAATGAATAGTTTAGCCAAAATATTAGATAAAACTCTTGTACTAACTACTAACATTGCCTTGGTAACTAGTTAAGTCAGGGTTGCTCATATTTTTAAATTATAATCTCATTATACAGTGCCAGGCTCCTTTGTCAAATAAGGTTTTACTGCAGGGCTATTATGTAATTCAGTTTGTAGGTTACAAATGTCTCCTATGCCTGGAAAACCTAATTGCAATGGTATTGTCCTTGACTCTTGGTAAGAAATCATTAACTGGAATTCGGTAAACAGAGTTTATTTTTAAAATAATATAGCACATTTTAGTCAGTTTTTACAATAGCCTTCCAAGCTTCTGAGTGTTTTAACCAGTCTTCTCTTTTATGCTCTGGGAACCGATGTTGACCTGAAATTTAAGTTATGAAGCAGGATCCCACGGCATCCTATCTTCTGCTGTTATTCGAGCCTGTACAACCTCTCCCAAAAGCCCATTTTTCCCGTCCCTTAGCCATCTCCTGGCAAGGAGCCCCGTTCCCTGCCATTTGCCACTTGTTCTGGGCTATTTTAATTCTGGACAAGTTGTGGTAGTAGGCTATATTTAAATTGGCCTGCTCTGTGAAGAAACACGGCAAATGCACGTGGCACCTTTTCCCTTTTTGACATAATCCAATTGTGCTTTGGCTCGGAATCAAGCTGTGTGAGATTCTGCATCATCCACACTGGCTTGACTCCCACTCCCCGCTTCCCAGGTGTTTACCACCCATAGGCGGGGCAGTGGGAGTCTTCTGGGAGGCATGAGCTGTGGCAGGGACCCATGGAGCAGTCGCCCCAAACTTAAAGAGTAAATCAAGAAACATGAGCAATAATGAAAGGAAAAGTAAAGATGCTTTCTGGCTCCAACTGAGCACTGCTGGAATATTTATAGAATGATTTTTCAAAGACCAATTTCTAGATACGAATTTTGTAAGATATAATACATCTGTTGAATGAAACTTAAGGGAAACTGCATGCACATAAAAATCCAGCTTTCTCAAGTTTCTGAGCTTTTAGAAGACGACATTCTAAGAAACATTTGGCTCTAACCTGCCCCTCTCCATCATCACTTGTTTATACACTTCTGTGCTAGACAGAGGAGGTGCATTCTTACCTGGAGTTATGCTGTTGCTTCAAGAAGAAGAACAGGTCAGAAATACCCCCTAATCGTTAAAAGTTAAACAAAACATAAAAAGCACCTTTTTAGAGAACAACTTCTGAGTTCTTGTAAACTTTCACAGTTAAGCTAACCTAAAGCCAGGATTCTTTCTCTATCATGAAGAATCAAAAGACAGTTAACTTTTAAGGAAACATTTTACAAATCTAGGACTTTTGTCTAGAGACCTTAACGCATGCGACGCTGAGATTGGTATCATAATATTGCCAGCTCATTTTGCTGGCAGTGGAATTTAAATTCAGCCTAGTTAAGTTATATGATCATATTCACTTAGCAGGTCTAGAGGAGTTTAAGTACAGAACTCGGGGTTTCTGCCTATTTACTTTTGAAATGTTTACTTTGACTGCTTGGGCTATGAGAATTTTCCTGCTGCCAGCCAAGTTTCTACTTGATTTTTTTGCTAAATAAACTTTACTACCCAAGCGAGAAGTACATAGCAGACTGAGCTTTTGTTTTCTGGAATAAGCTGGAAAACCATCTTAGAAACGTGTTAAAAAATTTTTTTCCCCACTTGGACTAGTCAATTACAGTGAAGCCATTTTTAAATGTCCAGAACAAGGAGGGGCCATTAGCAGACTGTTTGGTTACATGTAGTTAGGGATACAGACTTTCAAACTTATCTACATGGTAGCAAAACAGAGATGAAGAAAATGGATCAAAACAGAGATGTCTGTTTTTACTGGAGGACATACAAATGTTACTGAATATAATTATGCTTTGAATATCATGACAACATGACTCAAAATAAATCTCATTTTACCCTTAGTGCTCTGAGCTTTCAGAGAGCTAATTCCAAATTTCAATAAACAAGATGCCATCTTCTCACCTGAATGTATTCCCAGCTCCCTAGTATTCTTTTAGATAAGAAAATTACCTGAAGTCTTCCAAGATTTCCTTTCCTTTTTCTAAGATGTTGTCCAAGCTCATTCTTAAAGGCAACATGACAATGAAAAATGTGAGACTCTTCCACCCTAATTCTGTATAACTGCACTTAGCAATAATTCACGTATTTACTAGTCTGGGTCAAGAACCTGCCACAGAAGGTAACTACAGCTATATCACAATAGATAATGGGAGCCTGATGTCCCTAAAGGAACTTCAAAATCCTTTAATGCAACTATTCTAGGAGTCACTGGGATTTTCCTCACAGAATAAGGATACGAAGTGGGCTATTCCCCATTCCCTGCTCCGGGAACAGGGACAGAGAAAAGGTCTCTGAGTCTTCTTCCTTAGGTTAGAATCAAAACAAGGGGACAGAGACCAAATCTAGCTTTAAAAAAAAAAATCATCTAAATGATTACTATTAGAGCTTTTAAAGATATATTTTAATAATTCCTAATTATTAGTTCAAATTTTATTACATTGTGTGTTTCCCTGTAACTATTATCAACACATAAACATATCATACATGCTCCAAGATTAAAATAGACAAAAGGGTTTATGGGTCATTATTTCTAGGACTGACAGTATAAAGAAGAAATTAAGAGAAATTATGCGTTTCTTAAAGAGGCCAAGAGAAGAGCTAACATTGAACAGACAAAACCATAGGTGTTGGGAGCCAGAAAAAAGGGGCACAGGACAAATCTCTGAGTTTTTAGGGGAAAGAGGGGTGAAAGGAGGGGACAGGTCCCAGATGTCTACACTAGTCATGGGCCTGTGCTCCACTCATCCTGAGCAACAGGCTAATTGGAAGCCATGAAGGTGGGAGCAGGGAGATGACCTATGAACTGTGCCTTCTGTGACCTGGAGGTCAGCCCCTGCCTCTGGTCTGCATGTGGCAATAACAGGACAATATACAAGGGAGAGCCACAGAATTGTCAACGACTTACCACCTATAAAGCATTACCATTGGAAAATATAAACACCTAAGCAAGTAATATTGACAATGATGTAATTACTATTAACATTTACTGAGTGCTTATTATATGCTGGGTTCAACTTGCATTATCTAAGAACTTTTCATACTACATCTCCCGTAATCCACCCTGGGCTACTAGCCAGGGAGTGGTGGGAGCTAGTGTGAATTGAAGCTAAGAATTACACGTGCACACCCACCTGAACATCCCCTTTCAGATGATTTTTAAAATTTTTCTTAAATTAACATATATCTTTCTGCTTGTATGAGTTGGTTCTTGTATATAAGAACCTTTTAGGGACAAAAAACTTTTAGTTTAAATAAGACTATAATGGACTATATCAAGCGTCAAGTGATTATCAGCTGCACTAGCTCTGCAAATGATTTTACTCCAAAATAAGGAATTTACCAAGTTGCATCTCCCTTAGACCCTTGCAGGAATTCTCAGGTGCTGTCAGTTTTGTTCTCTTTCACTGGGGCCCCAGCAGGTGACGACACAGGCTAAACCTTATACAGCAGGCGCTTCACGTTCTTGGGTGGCACATGAAGCTTTCTGCCTGCGAGGCCACACTTGCCATCCCATCCCCTGCTGTGCTCCTGTCATCTAGAGGCTCTGACTGTTCCCCGCCCACCTACCGCCCTCGGCATGTCCTTAGGTGTCCTGGCACCCATAACGTTTGGCATTGAAAACCCAGCTACCTCAATCCATAGCATATTGTTACAACCACAGCACAAATGCAATCCTTGGATTAGATTAGCATAATGGAAATTCCACAGTCTCCCTGGACTTGCTCTACAGATGTAGACACATTTAGGATTTACAGACTTTAAATGTGCCAGACTAAAATTACCTCTTACATCATACTGGAACCCACTCAAAGTCGAGTTTCTTGCTGTTTGTGTCTAATCCATTCCTGTAGAGGTTGAGAGCATGCGCTCTAGAATCACACGGCCTGGATGTGAACTGGCTCTCACCACTCGCTAGCCTGTAACCCAGGGCAGGTCACTTGGCTTCACTATGGCTCAGTTTCTTCCTCTGTGAAATGTGACCAGTGGTAGAACCCACCACTCAGGGTTCCACGAGGCTCAGAGACAACACACAGAAAGCCCTAACAACAGATGGTACAAAGCTGGGCACAGAACAAACACTCAACATCACAGAGAATATTTACCCATTTCATTAAGTAACTTAAAAATTTACTAAGTTTCTAAGTAAGTCAAATATGCACATGGCTCAAAAATGTATTACAAAAATAATGGAAAAAGTTTCCCATCCACCCTATCCTAACCCAGCCACAGCTAAGCACCAGTGTTTCTTTTTAACAAGAGGATTTTGCCAGAGTTTGAGTATATACAAGAAAATACGAATATAAAATCTTATTTCCCATTTCTAAACAAAAGAAAGTAATAAGCAATATATACACTTCCGTACCTCTGTGTTGGGAAAAAAAAAAAAATGCAACCAGCCGGAAGACCTGGATTTGGGTCCTGTTCTGCTATTTGCAAGCTGTGCAACCCTGGGAAGATGACTTAAGAGTCTTGGAGGTGTGGAATTGGTATTGTCAACACGTTTGTTGTGGGAATATGATGAGGTATGTGTGCAAGAGCTTTGTAAATTGTTAAGACACACACACACACACACACACCCCATCATTACCAGTTAGAAGATGCCACCACCCACGAAGTCACTCTTTCTACTCTGGAAATGCCAGTATGTGGATGTGGAGGACACAAAGTCCCTGTTTCTGCCTCAGCATCTGGCCAGCCAGAGGACTCTCCTTATCTAGGGTCACAAGGGTCTACCTCTTGAGGAACAAGGACCTGGTCCGCTGTGGGGTGCACTCTGTGCTTTCGCTCGACCTTGTTCAAGGTTTCTAACGTGGATACAGTTTCTCTGGGAGCTGATCTAAAATTCTGTCAACAGTAATTATTACCTGACACAAGGTTTAAGGTTTGAAAACAAATGAGGTAAATTAGGAGGGAGAGCAGAAGGTGACACCAAAGACTTCCTGGCAGTTTTCACTTCTCAGAAGCAACGCGGTGGGGTTGGTACTCTAAAATCGTGGCTGCGGCCCGGGCCCCTCTGGATTCTGACTCCTTCGGGGTCTGAGCACGGGTTGGGTGAAGACAAGCTCTGCATGGAGGTTTAAGAGATTTGGTTCCTTTTGCTGCTGATTCCTTACTATTTATGACCAGAGGCCTTTACCTATTGTGATGTATTAGTTTCGTCATCCGTATAATTAAGGGGTTAGGATTAGAACGATTCTAAATCATTTAAGAAAGTTTAACATGTTACTCCCCTCAATATATTAATAAAAGCTGATAGAGGTGCCTATGTTCTGGCTTACAGGTACCCATCGCCCCCCGTCGGCTTTCCCCTGCCTAGCAACAGCCCTTCAATAGAAGCTGAGAACGCTGAGGAACACAGTTTGAAAACCACTGGAAAACTGAAGGGTTCTAAAGTTCCCTTCAACTTAACTGTTCAACAATTGTGGTAGCTATACTTTTATTTCTAGGGAAATTCATTTATTATGTATAAATACAAACTAGACCTCTCTTTTTTTAAAAAAGACAGTCTTCTTATTAAATTTGAAGAATTATTTTGCTTTAGTAAATAAAGTTAGAGGTATCAGATTCAAGTAGGGAGAGGCAAATATACCTTCTAACTAAACTATTCTAATCATTTGAATGATAAAAATCTTTTTTTTCCCAAATTATTCAAATATTTTTTCTGTTTTTATTTCAGCATATTATGGGGGTACAAATGTTTAGGTTACATATATTGCCTTTGCCCTGCCTAAGTCAGAGCTTCATGCTTGTCCATTTCCCAGAGATAAAAACCTTAAGTAATGGCCTGTACACAGAAATCGAATAACCTGTGGTAAGTAACGAACAAAGTTACATGTATTTTGTAACTGTAGACTGAAAAATCTAGCACTCAAGGATTAATAGTTGATTATAAGTGGATCTCTAAATGCTAGCCATCGTCTTTAAATATTCCATAACTTGCGAAATTAAACCCAGAATTATTAAGAATTACATCAACATATTTCACAAAATCTGGAAACAAATCTCAGGGATCATTTAGTTCCAACTCATTTATGTGGATCAGGAAGTGAAGTCCAGGGCAGCTGAAGTTAACACTACCCCCCATCCATACACATACTTGTGACGTCCGCATCACATGTAAAATCATATGGGCATCATGACCCTAACCTACTCGGTTCCAGCACCCATGGTGACAACATGGTGGTAGGAGGCATCATAACAGAGCCTTACAGGATGCAAAGTACAAATATCCCTAATGGGGTAGACAAAAGTATCACTTCCTCAGCCATAAGGTTGTGAAAACTTTGGGATATTCGTCATGCTCATGGGATAAGAACTCATTATGTGCAGAAAGGGCCATTTTAAAATTGACTGCCAAGAATTACTCTGCAGCAAGGCACATGTTTCACAGATATTTGTTTTTAATTTTTGATTACTCTGACACATTCACCTTTCTTATCAGTGATGAAACGCATGGCGGTGGGAAGGAGGAGCGGAGCCAGGAATGGAAGGAACGGCCCAGAGAAAGGTGGATAATAGGGAAATCGAGGAGAAAAGGAAAGATGGAGATACATTGTCTACTGTGGGTTCAATGTAGCAAAGTGTAACTAACCAGTAAACATTCGAGTTAAATGTCATATGGAAAAACTATCTTCAGTGACCGAGAGAAATGTGAAAATTAAAATTTTAATATTTAACATGCAGGTAAATACACACACACACTCTAATATACAAATATATAATACTGCCCTGCAATTACTGAGCACCTATATTCCAGGACCTTTGCTAAACACTTTATGAACACAATTATCGTGTTGGACTCTTACAACAATCCTGCAAGGTTATTATTCTATTTGATAGATAAGGAAACGTGCACCAATAGGTAGTGGTTTGTCCCAAGTACACATCAGTAAACAGCAGATTCAGGCCTGAATCCAGGGATGTTTAATGATACGGCTCATGAGCTTCCCTCCACATTATTCTACCCATCACCTGGAAACAATTAAAATGTTAAGGGGTGGGCAGAACCCTGCCAACTTGTGATACCTGTTTGCTTATTATACTGGTTTTTGTACTTAAGTATTAAACATCTCAAATTTTTGTGTTTAATTCTTATAATTCTGATGAACTTTCATTAAGTTGATCATTCAAAAAAAGATCATTTTTATCAATTCTGTGAGCTACAGATAAAACTAATAATCAACTGGAAATTAACTAGCATTGCTGAACTAACTCTGCTTACCATTATCCTCCCTGAATCAGAATGTTACCAGTGGTCACTTGGGCGTGTAAGCCTTGTCTTAATATAGAAGGAGCAAAAATCCTACTGATCCCTCAGTAGACAATTTGGTCAAGAGAGACGAAAATACTAAGTGGACAGATGTGTTTACCCAATTACTGCAGTTGAACAGACCCAGGCTTAGTACCCAACACACTGAAATAACCCCGTACTTCTTTAGAAGCAAGTGTCCATGGACAACTTTCTAACTGAAGTATGATACGAACTTTCTGTTTAGTGAGAGTCTATAAAAGATGCTAAGAGTTCTGATTGCTGGGGATCCAAGTACCAAGCCCTGGGATCACCAAGATGTGTTCCTACCCTGTGTGGTTAGTGGGAGCTACCCCAACCCTGACCTAACTCATTCCACAATTATCACCTCGCATTCATACTTCTGTGACCTTAGCTCATGGGATAAAATCTTCTTGGATTTCCCCCTCCCACACCCTGCCCTTTTCTTATAATCACCGGTACCACCCACTGCCAGTCTCTTCCTCCCCAGGAGAACCAAACAGCAGCTACCTTTGACATTGTAACAGAAAATGGGGAGAGACTACACAGAAATGATCACGTTGGCTCTCAGACTCTCTTTGGAGAAGGTGTCTGATCCAACTTGAGGTCAGGAGACTTTGCTATTATTGTTCCACAGTTACCCCTGATTGAAGGATCACTGTGTGTCAGGCATTACCCAAGACCCATCTCATACGTGAACCCATTTAATCCTTTTGATTTCCTCACGAAGAGGGCTCTATAACTATCCTAATGTTATTGATGAAGACATCAAGGTTCAGAGAGGTTAAAAAACTTGCTCAACATGGAGTCAAGACTTTGCCTGACTCCCAACATGTGTTTGTCCCGTGCTCCACTTGAATTACAGAGTGTGAATTAAGATCAGCATCCCCCTGCATGCCTACTTTAGTCTGGAATCTCCCTCCAAGTTTTGCTCACCAAAGACCCAACTATTATTAGGAAACATGGGTGAATATTTTAATTCTAAAATTGAACACTTAGGGGCTATCTGCCCAACCACAGAATGCATTGCATACTCTATCAGAAAGTTTGAATTTTTTTCTTTGCCATTAGGACAGAGATATCATGAATATGCATGCTGTGGTGGGTACCACCAGTCTTCTAAACTGTAGGGAAACGTTTTAAATTAAGAACTTTAGAATGTATATATTTGAAAATAAGCCAGGCACAGAAAGATAAATACCACATGTTCTCACTCATATGTGGAAGCTAAAAAGCTAATTTCACAGAAGTAGAAAGTAGAATAGTGGTTACTAAAGGCTGGGAAGGATTGGGGGAAGAGGGGGATGGGGAGACGTTGGTTAATGGATACAAAACGACAGCGAGATTGGAGGAATAAGTTCTAGTGTTCTATAGCTGCAGGCCCTAGAGCTCTGCCACCCCCCTTTCTGTACCCCTCAATCCATAGAAAAATTGTCTTCCCTGAAACCAGTCCCTGGTGCCAAAAAGACTGGTGATTGCTGTTCTACTGCACTATAAAGTGACTATAGTTAACAATTCATTATATATTTTCAAAGAGCTAGAAGAGAGGGTTTTTGAATGTGTCCAGCACATAAGAAATGATAAATGTATGAGGCAATGAATTTGCCAGTTACCCTGATTGGATCATTACACATCGTACATGTGTACTGAAGTATTAATATCACGCTGTACCCTATAAATATGCACAATTACTGTGTCAATTAAAAATATTTAATAAAAAATAAATTTAAATAGGTACCACAATATTTTACTAGAGGTATTTTAATGAACAGCATCTTGATTTTTAAGTAGTTCAACACAATGTTTACTGTAGCAATGCTTGTGATGGGGGAGTCTCAGGGGCAACCTAAGTGTCCATCACTAGGGGAGCAGTAGGCAAAATGTAGACTTTACTAGGCAACAGTCAGAATCAATGGGCCAGGTGTACATGTGGCAAGAAATATCTACCAATAGAATTTAAATAAAAACTTAAAATGCTATTAGATATATTTAAAAATATAAATAAAATTACCTGTGTAACATTGTATCATTTATTTAAACCAAAAAAATAAAACAACACACTTTTCAATTTATACGTAATCGATGACATAATAGACATGTATTATTGAATGCTTATGGAAGGAATGGGGAAAAGAGAAAGCAAGAGCAGGGCCTTGCACTGATGGCTGCATGCAGAAAACCGGGAACTGAGGGTTGTGACTACTTCAACCCTCTGCACTGAAGGGTTAAGACAAAGGAAAGGAAGTTGGGAGGGAGGGAGGGCAGACAGATAAATAGAGGATGGATAACGAGTTATGAATCCAGCTCAGAGCTTTGACTCCACATATTCATTTTTATCTTTTAGTTCTATTTTTATTTTATAGTGGTATAATATACAATCATCAGTTTTGCAAACTTCTTTAACAGTGTACATGGGAACGTACAGCTCCCAGCTCCCCAAGCCCTGATTAGAAGCCCAGATTGTAGCTTGAATACTAAACAGACACTGAAAATGTCTGGAATACATAAAATGAAAATGTACTTGTTAGGATTAGAACTGAACTCTTGGATTCGGTCCTATAAAAAATGCTTCATTTTCTTTTTATAAATATATAGACTGGCAGAATAAAAACCATGGAACAAAGAGATGAAGGAAATGAAAAGAACAGTGGAGAGCTAGTGATCAGGTGGGATATAAAGCCTGCACCTTCCTCCCCCCGCCCCCCCCCGATTCTCCTCCCTCTACCCCATACCCAGTGAATCCAAGGGGCGGCAGCCCTTGCAAATTCTCTTCCCTCGGACCCCAGCCTCAGAAAGTCCTCTTGTCTCTTAACCTCAGGCCTGCTGGGGAGGGCTGTGGAGGTTGGGGAAAAAGCCTTCAGGAGCCAGGGCTGGTGAATGAACTCTTAAACAAACTCTCCACTGACACATCACTAAAAATAAGTATGCTTACATGCATAACACATTTTTGGAACAGTAAACTGAACTCCCTTCTTTATCCTCTAGAGACTTACGTTTCATTCTTATTCAACTTTATATGAAATAAAATCCAGATGCAACAACTTCCAACACTGCAGGTGGTAACTTTTAATGTAATGGATGCACATTTGCCATGCAGTTAAGGAATCACAGACAGAGTGGATGGGCACTGTCTATCAGCTGCTTGCCCGTATTCCGGTCAAATGCTGATAAGGCTCACTTGGGCATTGCCTTATTTAGTCAGACTTCTCTGCCAAAACACCGGTGCACGGTGACAACTGCGCATGCTATTACAAGGTTTTCTTCTTTCAGTCATCTGCTGACATGCCAATTAAAAAGTGTCTCCATTATTGAAACAGCCTACTGCCTTTCCTACTAGCAACTTCCCTACAATGAACCAAGATAATGATATTGCAAATCAACCTGAGTATGTTTACTTGGCAAAAGAATTCTCATAAGGAATACAAATTAAGTTCTAGTTCTTAAGGCTTTTTCCCCCAATACTGAACAAATTATAATATTGTATATATTATTACTCTATTTGCTGGGCTAAAGTGCGTCTTTTTTTCGTAGACCAGTATGATTACTATTTCTTTTTATTTTTTTAAAATACATTATGGTATTGTAAAGAGCCTCATATTTGAAGTCAGTGACTTCCATCCAGACCTGATCTGCTATTAAGGTACACACACACACACACACACGTATATGAATCTCTCATACTCACAGAGACCACTATATGTATTTAAGTTATTTTCTACATGTCTGGTAGGTGAGCCAGTTTTAATTGCTTATACAATGAAGAAGATCTTTATGTACTGATATGGAATGAATTCCAACATACAGTATATTGTTAATAAAAAAGGAAAAATCAGGGTACAGTCTGTGTATTCTGAGCAACAATCCTTTATCTGCAATTCCAAGATCTAGAAAGCTTTAAAAACCCAAATTTTCTTTTTGTAAGTTTACTGCCAAAACTTGGTGGTAACACCTGAATGCAACTGACATGAGGCTATTTATGGTCCTTCTTTATCCCACTTAGTGTGGCTATTCAGTTTCCCTGGGGAATTAATGTGTTTGATTACTCCGTGCAGCTCACAGCTCCTGGGGATATTATGTAATTTATGCTATATGCAACATATGGCTATTCTCAAATCCAGTAAGTTCTAAATTCTAAAACATCTCTGGATCGAAAAGGTTTTTGGATAGTAATTGTGGATTTGTGGTACATAACCACATGCATCAAAGGAGATAAGCATATATTTGTATGTATAAATATCAGAAAAAGTTTTATGAAGATACTTCATTGCCTTCAGGGCGATGATCTGGTCAACTGGTATCAGGAGTTGGAGGAAGATTTATTACTCAGTCTACACCATTTTGTACTTGAAAATTCTGAACCATGAACATGTATCATCTACTCAAGAAATAAAGAAAATTAACATTCTTTAAAAATCGCCACTTAGGGCAAGAGTCTGACTATTTAAAATGCATCCTGCTAACAAGTCTTCAGTAGGCAACGTTTCACACCCACTGTTGGCGGATACCTGTGACCAGCCCTGCTCAGTCACCATGAACTCCCATTTCTCTGGACTCTCACTTTAAGCATGTCTAAATCTTTCCAATGCAGCTGTCCCTTCCTTTAAAATACTATATATAGTTTTTTTGATTTTCTTTTTAAAAATTAATTTATTTATCATTGACACATAATAATGGCACACTTTTATGGGGCACAGTAGACGTTTCAATCAATGTATACATTGTACAATGATCAAATCAGGGTAATATCGCTTTAAACATTTATCATTACTTTGTGGTGGTAACATTCAAAATCTTCTATCTATCTTGAAATAAACACTGCATTGTTATTTGGTGTAGTTGCCCTGTTGACCAACCCCTCCCAGTCTCTCTTCTTTCCCCCTCCCCCTACAGTTCATTTCTTCAATGAAGCTTTCATCTCCCTCACCCACCTGAGCTTCCGTCGATTATATCTGTAACTGTATAAAACTTATGTAATTGGCCGCATACATGTTTACTTATTTTTCCCATCTTCTTCACTACACCGGAAATTCATGAAAGAAGGAATAAAATAACCTGGCTTTAAAGATTTTACTTGGCATAGTTTCTCTTACACTGATGGCTAATTGTACTGTATGTTTACTTGGTCTCCTCATGAGCCTTCCGGGATCTGCCCAAATAGTAAGTGATAAATATTTGCTGAACTGAATTAAGCTTATAAAACACAATCATTTCCCAGGAAGGCTCTGTAATGAAAATAAAATGGGAAAACTCAAAGAAGGCTTTTGAAGACTCAAATACCACCTGTGATGACCACAGTATATGCACAAGATAGAGCCCAGGGCTGACAGAGAGCTACTCTAAATTTATAGTTCCTGAGTGCAGACAAACGCACTTACGGTGGAGAAAACCCAGCAACCTGTTGGAACTCTTGAATATATATATGATAAATGGTCTAGTAAGAATTGCTGAGTTAAAATTACATTTTCCCCTGTAATGTTGAAGAAAAGCTATCTAGTTATGAGTCCCGAGTACCTAAGCTACAAGTCAAAATCCTTAAAGAGCATGAGCTACTAACTTTAGTAACAACTCAAATCCTGATCTTTCTTAGAATTCTTGAAATCATTAAGATGATTTTTGAAAAGGTCACTAAATGGCACTAGTATACTACACACGCAATCTAACAATTAGTCCCGTTTCTCTTTTTTTAAGGCAGAAAGCAGAGCCTTTGGACGAAGGGTGAAATTCCATCCAGGGAAGTGAAATTTCCCTCTGACTATACGTTTCATTTGGGTCCACTCGGCATTGGTAACAAACTTTTGCATTTAAAACCACAGCCAAACAAACAAACTACATTTTCTCTTGGGAATTAATCCCACTGAAGAAGTTCACTTTTAAACTTTGTCTTTATAATCATAAACTAAAGACAAAACATCTATGCGGTTTTCAATATTAATATGTACTAGTTTTGGCTGATAATCACAGATCTTTTTTTTTTTTTTTTTTTTTTAAAGCCAGAAAAACCTTGGCAACAATTCTAAGTCACTGTTTTCACTTTACAAATGAGAAAACTAAGTCCAGGGAAGTCACAGTTCATTGGATGAGTTCTGTTAAGGTATATAATTATTGAAAGGAATTGACTGTACTTACTTAAAGAAACAAGTACAATATCGCCTAACAAGTACCAAAAGAGGGGCCTGTACCAAATGTCATGGAGAAGGGAATAGATGGAGGGGGTGGAGGAGCCGCCCCAGAAGGGGCTTTGTCTGGGACGGGTTTCATCTTCCCATCCTCCACGGGTCGCTAAGCCTCTGCTGCCCTTTACAGCAGAACTTCAGCTGCACCAGCACTTATGCCTTGCAGCTGGGCTGGGGACTTGTTTCTCTCACCAAAGGGCTGCCTTTGAAAACCCTTTTTTTGGCGACAGAGTCTTACTCTGTTGCCCGGGCTATAGTGCCGTGGCGGTAGCCTAGCTCACAGCAACCTCAAACTCCTGGGCTCAAGTGATCCTTCTGTCTCAGCCTCCTGAGTAGCTGGGACTACAGGCATGCGCCACCATGCCCGGATAATTTTATATATATATATATATATATATTTTTTTTTAGTTGTCCAGCTAATTTCTTTCTATTTTTAGTAGAGATGGGGTCTCGCTCTTGCTCAGGCTGGTCTCGAACTCCTGAGCTCAAACGATCCGCTTGCCTCGGCCTCCCAGAGTGCTAGGATTACAGGCGTGAGCCACCCACCCGGCCTGAAAACCCATTTTCTTGAACAACACGCACAATGTTAATAAGGAGTAGCCTCTTTCAATCAACATCCAGCATATGAACTACATTGACGAATGACTTCAGGGTAAAATGGGGAAAATAGGGACAGACCTCCAGAAGCACAGAGGACAGCCGTCTACAAGTGGAGAAGCGGGAGAAAAACGGGGGTGGTGGGAGGGAGGGAAAGGCAGACCTGGGTAGAGGGCCAGAAAAAGCAAGAGAGAAGGAAAGAGACAGTTAAGGAGCACAGGAATATTCAAGGAAATGCTTTACTAGGAAGGTGAAAGAAAGTTAAGCCTCTCTTGGACAATTTCTCAAGAGAGCTGAACACGTGTGTCAATGTTAGTTAAATACTAAATAAATAGAAGGTGAGAAATCAGAGACTTGAATAATTGTAATTAATGGTCTTAGGTTATTTGAATCATGTTTTCTTTGCCTATTTCAGGTAAAAGCTAGTAAATATTTTAATTGTGTAGAGCTGACTTGGCCTTAAAAATGACTCTCAAACTATGCCGTTGTTTTGTGCATGGAGTGAAGATTTCACCTAGGAGTTTGTTACTGGGCAAACGTGGACTCACCTATCCGTGGAGAGAGTAGAGGGGCTTCTGCATAAACTCTGAAAGATGCCAACAAACCAGACCGAAGAAATACACCTACACCAAAATTACAGGAACCTTTAAACCAAGCACCCTTTGATATCAGGAAAGAACATCTTCCACAGAAACCTTCCCGTTTGGAGAAAATGCAGCCATAGTTCAGTTAGACTGGATTTTCATTTCTTCACAAGATTGAAAGGAAATGGCTGCCGTGGCTCAACCTCACCGCGGCAACGATGATGTCGGTGTCCACCTCACCGACACCACAGCGACAGTACTGCCCTTTCTCTTCAGAGAAAGCTGGTAACACACACCTGCTTGGCAGGAACGGGATGGTTTTTAACAAATTAATACTGGTAATTAATTCTTTGATTTAAAAAGAAAGGGGGACACAACTCCAAAGGTATTTAACTGAAAAATGTACAATATGCACAACCCGTGAGTAGCACACCCGAAATCAGGTGTGTTCCAAGATGGTCCCCATTTGCTGCTGTTGCCCCCGGCACCCTTCTGGTGCCCTTGTCTCTCGCTCCCCCCATTTCTGCCTGCCCAGATCCTTGTCATGGTTCAAGATCCAACTCTACCTCCCCATGAGGCCGTCCCTGATGCTCCCTCGTGGATAAATCTCTTTGCTTTTAAACTTTACCCAGCACTTAGAACATTCTGAAAAACACAACTGATTCCCTCATGGCACGTACTCTTCACCTTATATCACATGACGTAGAATGCTCTACCTCTAGAGAGTATGCCACTTGAGGCTGGGATTATCTCATGCTCACTTCTGAACTAGCAGCGTTGGCTCATGCAAGCATCAACAAGTGTGCGTTAATCAGGGGGGCGGTCTAGGTCTTCCATGCATTGCCATGACGCACACGGTGTAGAGTCTGTGAGTACTGACTTCTAGCTCTGTGTTTTCCACTTAATTCTTCCCATGCCATTTTGCAGATTGCAAATGTACCCAACTGTGTATGGGGGGTAAGACTGGTTTCGGTTATTTCTCTAAAGCCTCAACAGACACACTTAGGAGAGGGTAAAATGAAGATGTCTTAATAATCTTCAGACAGACATTCCATACTGCTTTAAAAAAAAAAAAATGAAACAGAAAAGCAGTATAAAGAAAATTTTCTTATCTAACTAATGTTTTTTTCTCATCTTTTAAAGTCTGGCTATTTCTTCTGAACAGGTTTATTGAAGCAATATGCGGTAGCAATGCAGAAATGCAGATGTACAGGTGGGGCACTGTGTTGAAAAGGGACGTCCAATTAAGTCCTGTTTAGCAAGGCAAGACCCAGGACAAAGACACAGGTGCTCAGCTCAAAGCTGTTTAAACGCCACAGCAGATGGCATGCAGTGGTGAATCAGGCTGGTCCGAGTTTTAAAAAGGAAACCTGCATCACAAAAATCTGTCTTTACAGTCACAGTTTGCACACACCCTGGAGCGGCCTCCAGGAATTTCAAACAGAGATGTGGCCACACACACTGCGGGCTGGGATTTTTCTTCATATTTGTATGCGATGTATTAGGAGAAAATCATTTATCCTATTCCAGAATTCAGGTGGGAATCTGTACAGTTATCTTTCTGAGAGGCCTATGAGTGCCAATGAACTGCCATTATCCTAACAACTGAACACATATATTATTATCTGAACTTCATAAAAGCCTTGGATAATGCCCCGGAGGCACTATCATGTCCTCAGATATGCCCCGTATAGCAGCAGGAGAACAACTTCACCAAAAATCTCTTGATGCGCTCTATATTAAGAGTAAGAGCTTATGCCTGCACAGAGCTTACTGGTCATGGCCCCTTCCAAATACTGAATACATTCCAACTCACTGAGCACTCTAACTCAGTCTAACTCTGTGAGGAGGTTCTATTAATTATTACTCCCATTTTGCAGATGGGGAAACTAAGCCTTAGAGAGGTAAAATTGATTGCTTGAAGCCACTCAAATAAAAAGTGGCAGAGCTGACCGGGCATGGTGGCTCACACCTATAATTCTAGAACTTTGGGAGGCCGAGGTGGGAGAATTGCTTGAGGCCAGGCGTTCGAGACCAGCCTGAGCAACACAGTGAGACTCCATCTCTACATTAAAAAAAAAGAAAAAAATAGAACAATTAGTTGGGCGTGGTGGCGCATGCCTGTAGTCCCAGCTACTTGGGAGGCTGAGGCAGGAGGATCGCTTGAGCCCAGGAGTTTGAGGTTGCAGTGAGCTATGATGACACCACAGCACTCTAGCCCGGGTGACAGAGCGAGACCCTGTCTCCTTGCCCACCAAAAAAAGGTGACTGAGCCAAGATTTGAAGTTGCTCCAGTCCTCAGATCTGTGCTCTTAACCACTATCTTATATTGTAGAAAGATTCCAAAATAATTTCCTAAACCTCTCTGGGTAAAAATCAGGCTGTCACATTAAAGATTTATTTGAATGGTTTCTCTTTTCTCCCTACTGAAATTCTTAGTGAAGCAGCTCACATTCACTTCTTCCTTGATTTTGGCAACCATAATTGAATTAGAGTTGACTTTACCACCTCTCCTCCCAGGGCCACACTGACCAAAAAGAGCAGAGGGCACTTTTTCTGAGCTGAAACTATGGAACAGTACCAGGCGCATACCACCACCTGTGAGATATTTCTGCCAGAAATAGGGTAATCTGGACCCAATTGCTGGAAGACACTAGGGGCTTCTCGCTACCCACCTCCCAACTCGAGAGCCGGCAGCCCCAGATGGGGGGTAACTCCCTCCACTGCAGGGGAAGGCTGCCCTCATCTCAGACCCAACTTCTGAAACACAACGCGGCGCTCATTCTGGTCTGTTCTGGGAAGCGATGGGGTGGCAACCCTGCAAATCTGGGGGCGCTCCCTTGAATGTGGGAGTCAGAGCACAGGAGGCTGGAAAGGGAATTAAGTGAATGTGCTTCAAACCCCTGGGCCTGGGCACTTCTCTGTAACCTGACTGCTTCCCAACGAAGACGAATTCCCCAGCTCCTGACTGCTCTCAGCTCCTGCTCTCTCTGCACCTCTCTCAGGCTGCTGAGTGACTAACAGATAACACAAACCCACCTCATCCACCTCTCCAGCTGCAGTTCTAAGGGAAGCATCTGAATGCCATCTAGGTAGACCAGAGGGCCACAGCTAATTAAACAGGGCCTGGAGCAGGGCTGATGCACCTGCCCTGACTGACGCACCACAAGCAAAGTGAGCCAAAATGAGCAAAAATCCTACACCAGCCTCTCTTCTCCCAAGAATTCCTCCTCTTCCTTCGAACAAAAATTTTTTTTTCTGGTGATACTCCCACACATCGCCTGAACCTCTGTGTAGCTCTTATTTAATTTCAAGCTGCACTGCTAGCTGTTTACATATCCATCTCTGTCTCTCAGTTACAAATTTCCTGCAGGAGAGATGGTACCTTTTTCATTTTGGTTTCTCCCAAGGCACCTACTGTACTTGCTTTACCCAGAGCAGGCGTTTGGGAAATGCTGGTTGAAATGATTGCAAAATTTACTCTAACATGAAACATTTAGTATCCACTTTCTGCTTAAAATTTATTCACTCTGAACTCTCACAACAGTCCTTTGAGTAGCCATTACCATTCTTTTCCCATTTTGCAGATGAAGGAGCCTGAGATGTGGAAAGGTTAAGCCACCTGTCTGGCTCACATCACTGGCAGTGCCAGGGTTTGAACCTAGTCTGGCTACACAGTGTATATTCTTAACCACTAACCACATGTCTTGTCTCTGTGTCCTGGAACTACACGAGAGAGAATGACAATAGTATTTTAGTAGGAAAGAAACAAACAAGATCTTTTAATCCTCCATACTTTTGCCCATGCAGGTCCCTCTGCTTGGAAAGCTCTTCTTCCTTTTTCTATTTCTGGAAAACTCCTACTTGTTTCCTCCAGACCCTGCTTAAGAGTCATCTCCAGAAAAGTCTCTTGGTTCCTCCAGGTGGTTAGAAACTTTCTTCTGGGCATTTATTTTTTAAGCATATATTCCTTTGCTATATCACATATTATCTGCTGGTTTTCTCCTCAATTTCTTGCCCCAGAATATGAGCTCTCTGAGGGCAAAGGCTGTCTTTTCACAATAATTAGCAAGGACATATTTAACAAATGTTTGCTATATGGTTTATTTAGCACGTATTAAGTGCTACTCACTGTGTTAGGGCCACTCACATATACTTGATCTTTAATTCTCCCAACTTTCTGCAAGCTGGGGGCCAAATTGTCCCATTTTCTGGGTAAAAAAATCAAAGGCTTAAAAGGTCTCACAGTTAGATAATGCATGAATAAAATTTTCAACCTCAGCTCAGTCCAGTAAGGTGCAGAGTTTTCCTAGCACTCTTGTTCTCAACACATGGCAGGGTCAGTACCCTGAGGAGGAGAAGGGTGTTCTCTCGCAGTTTGCCTGCAGATGAGTCTCTTGGGTTCTTGCTCTTGGGCCCTAATCTGAGACCTGTTTAGGAAGTCGGTATAGTTCTCCGGTTTTGAGTCATTTGCACCTCTAAAACTGCAACTCATTCATCTGCTAATCGCACATCACCTAAGGTATCGTGTGTGTTTTAACTGAGCCCTATGAAGTCGATGTCACTAACCATAAAGAACTTTCAGTAATGAATAATTATCATTTCCACTAAAGTGAACCACTTCCATGCTGCGATCTCATTAAGGATATTTAAACATATACACACACATACATACACATGCACATAGTACTGAGCTGGTATATGAACTATTAGAAACCTGATTAAATCTTAGTCTTGTACTGTATATTCTAAATCTCTAAAGAAGAATGCTAACTCAAAGAAGATAAATCAAAACCAAGTATTCAGAGTGCCTACAATGTCTTGAATCTGTGCTAGGTTCCATGCAAGATATAAAAAAATGGATTTTTTTATTAGCTATATAGTATATATTAATAAGCATAAAGTAGGCCACTGAAGTCTAAAAATGACCTATTCATGATTATCACTTTCTTTCCCAGAGTAGTACAACATTTTGCTCTGGGTACAATCCCCAGAGATAGCTCTTACTAAAAATGATTCTAGCTTGCTTTAAATTTCTACTTAATTATTAGGAAAACCTTTTAGTAACTCTATCTGGCATTACAGCTCATTAGTTCAGTATTTATTCAGACTTCTAAAAATTATTTAGAGTTTAAGTGAGCAGAATTTCCAAACTAATTTTAGAGATGCAATGGATGGGGTAAGGAGGAACAGAAAAATTAAAGGGAAAAATTTCTGAAAATGTCAAGAGAAAATCCAATTATGCACAGCCTATTTAGAGGTCTTTATACCTCCTTTGTGCAGGGCCTGCAAATGTATCAACTTGCCTAAAATTTTGTTTGTCCTACCTTCCCCTTCCCCCCTTCTTAGCTTGAGGTATAACTGACAAATAAAAATTGTATGTATTTACGATGCGCAATGTGATGCTTTTATATATGTATATACTGTGGAATGATTAAATCAAGCTAACTAATATATCCAAGAAATTCCTTCTTAAACTCCATAGCTCGAAATCTTGAACTTTTATATCTCTGGCTGATTCAAAGTCTGCAGATAGACAAAAAGTATAAAGCAGAACTTAAGGCAATAATCCATGATTTTGCAAGAGTCATTTATATTGGAGGAGTTTATGATATAAATAATTTTGTATTTTGATTAATTTGTTCATCATTCAGTAAAAACTTTTCATAGTTTCCTGTTGTATGAGCAATAAGAAAAACAATTGGTTGACGAGCAGAAAATTGATATAACTAGCATTTTCTTAATGGAAAGACTAGACTGCCCAACAGAGGCCCCTGTACCTCATAAAGTACACCCACAGCCGCCTGTTTCTTTGCAGGAGGGGGTTGATCAGACTCAGATGAGCCAGGAGCCCTCGGGCAGGGACCTGAACCACCAAGGATTTGAAGGAAGGCCAGATTGTGCTCCAGGACAACCTCAGAGCCTGTGTGGATTCTCCATTACAACCCAGAGAGGGAGGCTAAACACAGTAAACGTGCAATGAATCTGAGCAGGAACCAGAGGGAAAAAAACACGTAGACGGTACTGCGGAACATAAACACAAAACAGATCCTGAGCTCCCCTGGGTTTTGTCCCTACACTGAACTCGAGTGTGCTTTCCAGGACTCCTAATTCACTCCCTCATCCTACCTATTTCATATGGTTAAAATGCCTAGTAACGTCTTCCTGGAGGTACACACCCAGACCATAGGGTTTGGGGCCTGAAATTTGCCAGTGCAAAGTTTTCACACACAGTTTAACAGGCAAGACAAGTATCTTCATATAAGCCATGTGCTCATTCTCTTGTTCCATTTTGCACACAAATAATAAAAAAATGAAAAATGCCTTTTCTAAGGCAAAGAAAGTCACAGATACCAATTTCATTGTTGGACTTAGTCAAAAACAACAGGCAGTATGAACAGTTAATTAAAGCTTTGACTACTATATGGCTAACAATCTAGACAGTGTGATGGCTACTCTTATTACACCTTAAGTAAAAAGTATTTGCTAATTTGATGTTAGATGATGGAATTATGCAAATAGAGAAATTACACTTATAACCACAATCAAACCTTGTTTGGCAACCTGTCTTATCATAGTCTAATTCTTTGCCTTTTCCTTGGGGATTTCTCTACCCACCTCCCTTCTCCTCACTTTCCTAACAACTGTTGTTATAAATGACAACACAAATCTTTTTTCATTATTTCTTTGGGAAGCTCTTAAATGCTCAAGGCTTCAAAGTACTTTTCTTCTCACAATCTCATTTCTTATACAGTATCTTTTTGTCTTGTTCTACCTTGAATGGCCATAGATCAAAAGATTCATTTTTCTCGTCCCTAAAATGTCTCCATCATTCTTCATGGTGCCACTTGTGCTCTTAGCTACCTGTACACACATCCTTAAAGCATTAACTCCCTTGTAAACAACCAGTTGAATACAAGATGAGCTTTTCTTTATAAATGTCAAGGATCCAGTTCTTTATGCCTGGATGGATTTATTCATGTCCTTGATGGTCCCGTCCCAACTTCTGTTGCTTGCAATTCATCTTGAGCATGCTAGCTAAAATCATTCTCCTCAGATGTTGTTTTGCTCATGTTACTAACTTCCTCGGAACTCTGAAAAGGTTTCCACTTGCGTGTTGCATAACACCTGATTAGTGCTTTTAAGATCCTTGAATAGTCAGGCACTCCTTATCTAATTGTCCTCTTCTCTTGCCATGACTCAGCTGTGCTCTACACTGCTGCAATGCAAAGCACTGAGTCTCAGATTTTAACCCACCAACAGGGTGGTGCAAAATCCAGAAGGGTTTTGAGTACGTTTTTGCACACACGTTTGTAAGACTTCTAGGCTGTGGCTTCGGAGTATAAATCTGACAGTAGGCTTGTATCCAGCATCTCTAGACTCCTACCTTCCCTAATTTTTTTTTTAATGCTTTGCTACAAACCAGCAGCATTAATTTTCAGAAATTTTAGGAGAACCACCGCTACTGTTTTCCACAAACTTATTATCTTTTTGGATCACATTTTTCCTAGTGGTAAGATGAGAGCAAGAGGGAGCTGTTTGTGTATGAAAGATCTTTGCTTTCTGCTTCTATTAGTAATGGGAACCATGAGGGAATATCAACCCAGAACACCAAGAGACGATTAATCCTGAAGCCAAAAGCAAGACCTACTTCAGCAAACCACAAGGACAATATTGCCCACAGATACTGAGCACTGGCGATCTTTACTGCCTGTGAAATGAGGGTGTTTCCTTCTCGTCAGGCTGTGAGTCATCACCAGGACTCTTTGTCCCCCTCCTGGCAAAACCTCCATCTGCTTCTGTGACAAATATGCCTTAGTTTCCCTTCAAAATGTTGTCCAAGGACCAAATTCTTTATGAAGTCAATCAAGGACAACTCCACCTGGCACCAGACACACCAATTGTACCAGGCAATCATGCCATCTAATTTTTCTCCCTTTTTTTTCATTACTTGGCACTTCTCTAGGGCTACAAATGTGTGTTTACATAGACGCTGTTTATGGGGAACGGGATGCTTGCTTGAGGCATTTTCTTTCCTTTGTTGGCTTACGCCTTCTATTTCCCTTAAAATGTCTTTAAGATCTTATCATTGGGCATTGAATACAGTGTGGCATCTCTGTAACTGTTACAAATATAGCAACTGTAATTTAAAGAAAACTTTTAAACAATGAAGCTTAGTAACTGAACTTTAACACCATAAAATTAACACATTACTGAAGAGTCTAAAGCAAAAAAAAAAAAAAAAAAAAATGAAAACCCCTAAATATGCTCTTCTTACTTTTGTTTTCATTGTGAACATTAGTGACTGTCTGCTCACCCTCAAATCAGATTTCAATAAACCCAACAATGGGTTGAAAGTTACTCTGATCTAGTGAAGAGTAAGAAGAATAATTTTTCAAAATGCTTTTACTGTCAAATTCATAGGGTCACATGAAAAAGCAGGAAAGTATCACTAGGATATGTGGCCAAGTAAAAAGAGGTCTTTGGAACTGCTTTATAAACAATTCAATCTATTCCTTTTTAATTCCTAGAAGACTAACCATTTTGACATTTATGTAAACTTTGAAACCTTTATGGAATGAGGCGGCCAAGCACTAATAAACAAACAGCTGATGGACTGAATTGCAGTGTGTAATTTTTTAACTACTTCCTATGCGCACGTGTTATCTCCACCTGACTCTAAGCTTGGGGAGCGGTGGGGCTCATGCCTCCGCTTTCTCCCCTCAGGTCCAGCAGAGTCCGAAGTGTGTAAGTATTTAATAATACTTCTGAAACAAACAAGAATGATCGGCATGCAAGTTGTGCTCCTGGAATGCTTATGGGTACTTCGAAATGATTTTAATTTTAGTTAGATGTTCCTAACTATAATCTTGTTCCTAAAAGGACACAGTAGGACATTTTTTCCTTTCAATCCACCATCTTCTGATTAAAGACAAATTTCAGTTGGAAAAGGTCAGTGATGTTTCACGACATTTACTAACTGAGTAATTTGTATAAGAAATATTACTGGCATTGTTTTGTGAAGTCGGGTTTAAAAACAGGTAAAAAGGAGGAGAATTCACATGGCAGTGGAGGCCCAGATTTAGGTTCTCTGTCACAATCTGGTCTAGTTTCCCACTTCCTCACATCTGTTTTATTGATGAGAAAGAGACCCAGAAGAGTGTTTCATATACTTGAAATAAATCGCTCATATACTGGGATGAATGAGCCTTTTCACTACCTTAACAGGGGCCCCAGAGTATCAGCCACACAACATCTTAGACTTGCCTGTTCCTTACCCACAACTTCCAGTCCATCACGTCCTGCTAACTTTATCCCCTGCGTCTCTCCCATCCCTGCCCTTGACCAAGGTCTTTATCACTTCCCTCAACAGACCAGGGCTCCTGTCCTGGCCCCCTGTTAAATTCCTCTTTCACGAAGCAGTCAGACCATCCATCTCAAAGGCAGATGGCTCCCTGCTCAAACCCCTTCGAAGACACCCCAAAGTCAACAGAAGAAAATTCAACTCCCACATCTTTGAGATCTTATTTCCTATCATATCCCATCTCCACTTACCAGGCTTCAGTGTTCCTGAGAATAACCTGGGAAGCCTGTAAAATGCAAGCTTCTGGGCCTCATCTAAAGACGTGTTACCTCACTGCTGGGTGGAAGACCAGGAATTTCTAAGCACCCCTTGTGATCTGCTGCAGGAGTGGACAGATTACTCCAGGAGAAAGTGTTCTCCACTCCCAGCTGCCTGCAGGGACTCACACCACACACGTTTATTCCACTGCGTCTTTGCTAAGGCTCTCCCTCCATCAGCAACACTCCTGCCACCTTCGCTTCCGAGTCACCTCCCCCACTCTTCACAGCACCTCGCCCTCACCATGCTCAGGGTTCCTCCCTCTTTTGCATTTTCCTAGTTTTTTCTTAGAATTGATCGCATTATGCTGACACGATCTGTTTATGTTTGGCCCCTAAGATTTGTGGCTGATGAATGAATAATGTCGGTTAAATGAAACAGTGGCAGAATGAAGTCTGTGACTAAGTAACACTGCTCCTAGATAGATCTTTTATGAGCCTAAGAAGAGTACATGCGTTCTAGAAAAAACATTCCTATCCCAATTCTCAAATCCCAGTGGAGGTGCAGGGCCTGGCTCTGATGTTCTGCTGCCTGGGACCCACCCGAGCTCTGTTGTGTACTTGCTTTGTGACCTTTGTGTGCCTCGGTTTCCTACTGACTCATAGGGCTGCATGGACTAACAAGACAGGACAGATGCCAAGTTCACGCCACAGGTCCAGGGACCAGGTAACCACTCAAGACCTGTTGGCTCTGTATGTGGCCAAAAGGTGTCACCCAAATTTCTATCCACAGACCAGGAGGGGTGGGGCACATGCACTAGAGCATAATACACTGGCGGGGAAACATTTAGCAACGGCGTCTACACTGTTTCCTTATCTGGAAACACTGCCAAAATGTTAATTTATTGCAAACAGTTAACTTTGATGTCTCCGTATTCAAATACTGCTAATAAGATCCTGCTACCATCCCAAATCGTTATCTTATGGATGCTATGCAAAAACAAATTCTCTAAACTTTTTAAAGAAACCCCTAGTCATTTTCCCTTTTGCATTATAAAATTATATGTTATGTACATTCTACGGATAGCATTCCTATTATCAAGGGTAAAATTACTTATTTGAAGAGTCATTTTTGTTAGGTTTCTTAATATAGTCTACGTCTGCTATGGACCTTGAGCGTAACCACAAATGACCAACAGAGGCTAGGCTACAGAGGGGGTCTGGCAGGTGGGGGGAGGGTGAAGGCATTCGGAGAGCACTGCTGCGCAAATAGTCCCAACGAGTGTCTGTGGCGAACTCACTCAGGCTGGGTCAGGTGCTTCCCAGTGGGTCCCTCCAACCTGCAGCCCCACAGCACCCGCCAGCTGCACAAAGGTGCGAGGACCGGCGGGGTATTTGCTTTTCACGCCAGGTTGTGTTTCCTATTCATCTCTGTACTCCCAGGGCCTAGTGCCCTGTTTAGACAGAGCTGGCACTAAATAAATGTTTACCAAATGATGTTCCTTTAGCATAACAATTTGTGAGAGTGGTATTTTGTTCTAGCATGTTGCCAAGAAAAAAAAAAAAAAAAAAAAAAACAGCCCAACAGATCTTGCTCACTGGCTAGATCCCTTGAGCACAAATCTTCGAAAGCATAATTTCACAAATTCAAGAACAGAAATCCTGATACCGGGATTGTGTTGTCATAAGGCAACACAGCCTAGTCACTTAATGTGAGAGTTGCTTTACTTGCACTTCTTTAAAAGAGCTGTGTCTCCTCTCATGTACACAGAATTCCTCTTTTCTCTGCGTGACCCATAAATGTCTTTGTTTCTCAGGGTTCGGATCTGAGCTCCGTAAGCACAGTGCAAATCTGAGTTCCAGGCCCATCTTCCCAGTTCTCTTTTGGGGTACCATGTCAAAATTCAAGAAGTCAAAAATTCTCCTTCCCTAAACCTGTCCCTACCTGGCTGGTGTCTTTCCGAGTAATCGGTACCACCACCCCATTCAGTCAGGTAGGCCAGGAACTCAGGAGTCATGCTGACTCTCGCTTTTCTAGATTTGCTGCACTTATTCAACCAGCTGTAAATCCTGAGTCTGCTTGGAAGGCTCAAACATACCTCGCTTCCTTCTGTCCCCACTGCCACTGCTTGGCCTGACCCACAGGCTCTTGCCTAGATTACTAGTTAGCAGATGACTATTTAATCTGTCTCCAGTTTTACTGTCCCTTACTCTCCCTAATCCCTATACCACCTACAACCAGAGCGATCTTTTTAAATATGATCATGTAATTCTTCTGCCTAAGACCTAGGGACATTATCCCCTATCCTTGGGACAATGTCCAAACTCCCCCTTATAGGTCCAAGGGTCCTTGTTTATCTCTCAACACCCCCCTCATCCAGCCCGCTCTTTTCCAACCATGCTGCACATTTTACCATATCAGGAATACACGTGGGCCACTGTTCTTTGCACCTTCCTCCACCTTCTTCTGGAAAACACCCACGCACCCTGTGGGTCTCATCCTGGATGCCCCCTGCAGAATCCTGCCTCCAGTCCCAGCCCCCGGTTAAGCCCCTCCTATGTGCTACCTAAGCAAGGTGCCAACCTTTTTCATCTATTCCAACCAGACTCCAGGAAGAAAAGGACTGGTTCTTAATCATGATTTTGTATTTACATGGTAGGTAATCGACTCGTATAACAAAGAATGATTAAAATTAGAACTGAACCTCATAGAATAAGCTGGGCTCCCCTTTGCCTTTTCTAGTTAACCAAAGTGTTAACTAGCGTGCTGACGACAGACAAGGGCTGAAGGTACCACCCTTCCAGGGTCTTTACAATGTAACCTATTAGTCCACATTGCAACTGATTTTCAAATCACTGGGCTGAGCAGGAGGGAGCTGGGGAACAAGTGGCCAGGGGTGGAGGGAGGGTCAGTAGAGCCCCATCATCTGATGCTACTCCACTCTCATCCTTGAACCCCAAATTTCTGGCTTTTGTGGGATATCGCTGCAACATACTTTGACTAGTGGGCTCCCTTGGTGTATCTCGAATCCTTCCCTAATGGGTGGAAGTAAATGTATGAAATCTTGAAATACTAATTGAAAAACCTCCCACATCAATATAAAAAATTAAACAAGGCTTCTAGACCAAGCACCAGGGATCAAAATTCGAGTGACTCAATATAGTAAAATTCAAAATTCTGATCTTATTTAAAAGTTTTCCAAAATTAACAAAAATATAATAAACTGATTTGTTAATCTCTGACAATCTACTGTTTTAAAAGTGCTAGAAAGTGAATTAATGTATTTTATTTGGCTTAAGTAAGTTTCTTTTGGCTCACATGGAAGTCCTAAGAAGATTGACTTCAAAGAGTTGTACTATTTTGGAGGCAATCTTGATTCCTTACATATTAATTAAATTTCTGAGAAAGAAGATTATTTTGAATTTAGCATATTATACAAATAAATGTGAAACACCGACTAAAATAGAAGAGCAAAAATTATTAAAAGCTGATTTGATTTTATTCTCAAGAGGCCGTTGTACTAAAGCTGAATGACTTACATAAATACCTTTGGCATTTGTTGGATCCTGTTCCTAAACACAATGTTCATATTTCATCTATAATAAGAAAAGCATCTCAAAGATTTGCAAGGCACTAGTCTTGCAAGCATCCAGTTTGGTGTCTTGAGTAAAGTGAGATTGGCAGAGTCAGCTTAATCCATAATGGAAAGTTTTGAGCGGGGTGCTTCAGCCGCCTGGCAGCTGCTGCTTGGGGGAGTCTACCAGCTTGGTTAGCATGGCCACAGAACTCTGCCACTTGCCTAAAAACAGAGTTTCTCCAGGTCAAAGCTGAAATTCACAGGGAGTGTACAGGACAGAATATGAACACAATCACATTTTTGGGGGCTTTCCAGAATACATAATAGTGGGGGGGAGGTTAATTACAAATGAAGCTATACTAAGAAATTGCTGCTTTCATTCTTCATATTTATACTATCAAGAAAGCATATTTCAGAGCTAAATGAGATGGAAGCTGTTGAAATTTGTACTATCTGAGCAAGCTCAGATTTCTAGTTAAAACAAGGTAAGTCACCATGTGCCCCTAGAACCTGGCTTATCATCACCCTGGGCTTTTTGTTCTTCCCAGTCTTCAATACCAGTCTTCACTAAGCAGATCTCTGCAGCACTGAACATCATCTTGCAATCCATTCACACCATACAGAGCACCTTCTCCTTGTCCTTGCTGTTTAATCAAAGTGGAGGGTCATGCCTACATGATTGAAATTCTTAAAAATGTTTTTAATGGCTTACAAGTCTGGATAACAGTGTGACCCTCCCATTTTTTATGGCCTAAGACTAATTTTCATGAAATTTGTGTTTGCTTGAACCTACTTGTTAGTCATTAAAATACACGCCCACCTCAACACTCCTGAATAGGTCTGGACTTTGGAGGGCTGGATGAAGAGTTTTTCAAAGAAAGATCTTTAGAATCAAGATACCCTAAGGAAGTTTTAAAAGGTTGTCATAACACAATGTGTTCTCATGTTACGTGTAAAGGCCTGTTACATCGTGAATGATACAGTGCTAGGGTCAAAGGACAGGAGCTGACTGTAGGAGTTTTTCTGTCTTCCCAAGTTACACCTCTGAGTGCCATTATATCCATGCCTAACCCCTTGCTTGGGGCAGGACAGAGCTGACACCTAGGTCATCTTTCTGGTTTCAGCTGCTCCCTGTGCACACCCACACGGAGAGAATTCTCAGTGACTGCTCCTGGGCCCCACGATACGGAGAAGCACGTCTTTCTTTAAACAGCCCAGAGAAAAACGGAAGTAGTTAGAGCAGGCTCCTTGCTTTCTACCATGGGGAACGCACATTCTTTGTAAAGAAGAGAAATGTGTATTTGAAAATTGCAGGTGCAATACAAATATTATAATATAAAGGATAATAATATAAAATATAAAAGGATGATGGTGACCTGCTAATATACTTAAACAATATGATTATCCTACATTGTCTTCAGAACAGTACCCTGGCATAGTTCGATATAAATACAAATGCCATTTTCTTGCTCTTTTTTTTCAGTCTTAAAAAAATAAAATTGCCTGTTGACTCTGCACAGATCTGAGGCTGGAAATGGGCCGAGTTTTCATGCATGCTCACATCCATGCACAGGTGGTCAGGCTTGGTGGATTTAACTCCTTTCCTTTCGCTTATCCCTATTTGTGCTTCCCAAGCCTGCCTTCCTCACTCCATTTTTACCTCTATCCTAGTCTGGCTTCTTGGTCTTTTATCAACTTTTACTTTTGAAATTATTTCTAGGATCAGAACACTTTCCTAAACCTTAAGGGTATGTAGTGATTTACAGTTTACAAACCCTGGGATACCCACTCTCTCATTCAGTCCTCAAAACCACCTGCGTGAAGGGTAAGGCAAACGCTAGCCCTTGCTCACCGTAACTTTTCTCAGCTTGAGCGTCTGAGTGTTTTAACCAAGTCTCTGGAATTTGTTCTTAGAAGCGCTGGTTGTGATAGTTGGAAAGGGTGACAGAGAGCCAAGGTGCAGATATGCAAGAACAGGCCGCACAATTAAAGAAAATAACCAATGTTCTCCCCTTAGCTGTAAATTCCCACATTTTTAGGTGGTTTTTCCCTAAAATTTCTTTACTTGTTTAACCACCTCTTCATTAAAATGACTTCCAAGGCATCAGAAGAATTTCTCCTTCCTGCAAAAATTACTTGTGATAGTAACTGACAATTAACCAGAGATTGAGTAGAAGAAACAAAAAAACTCCATGGAAAAGGTAATCTAAAATTGCTTTTTAAAAATATAATATAACCATTATCATTACCAAAAAGAAATACAGTATATAAACTATTCATTTTGATTTGTAGAAGAGAAAGGGTATCCTTTTGCCCAACAGAATTGAAGAATTTCAAAGCGCTGGCCCTTCACAATAACTTGGCAGAGAATGAACTTTCTCCTAAAATTGGTAGTAGTCAGTTTAATTTGGAACCATAATGTGCACTGACTCATGGTTGACTCTGGGTTTTAATTACTAATAAATGAAGTACGAATCAAGTCAAACAGTCTTGTGAAGGGCTGTTCTGTCTATCCCCGCCAGCTTTATGTGGCAAATTGAATGATATTATTTGAGCCTAAGAAAAATGACTCAAACTTTAAAAGTGGCAGGACAATAAAAAACTTTCAAAAGGAAACAACGACAGCTGAACATTCAGTAAACTTAGATCTTTAAAAGACAATACGCTCTCATGTTCTGACTTACTACAATGGTTTGGTAATGGTGAATGTGTAGGCTGAGCCACTGTCACTAGGGTTAATGTAAGTTGACTTCCTGGTGTTTCCTTATCTGCAAGGGACTCCTTTATATGTATCACTGAACCAGCTTAATACCTGTAAGAGTGGAGGTAACAGTCTAGCTTAACCGAAGCTTCCACTCCCTGGTCATGCCTTGTGACGCTTTGACTTAATTAAGGGAGAGTACTGTAACACACACTTGCATTTTCTGCACATCCTTGACTACTGTCAGACTACAGCATGATGAATTATTAGAGCTCAGTTTCCGTCCTTAAAACTGTGGTTTTTAAATGCCCAGCAAAATGAAATGAGAAGCACTGGTAGTGTTCATACCCTAAGTTGTGAGGAGTTAATGCACTCATTCATCAAGTATTTACTAGAGCACTTCCTAACGTGCCCTGATCCAAGGTCACTGCTGGGTTTACAAAAGTGAGCAAAGCTGCTTTCGGGGTCGGTCCATCTTTCCCAATCCAGTTGGAGGGAGAGACACTCAACAAACATTCTGAAACACAATCACGATTTAGACTGGTGGGGGGATTTAATTTAGATTGAGGCGGACAGAAGCAGGGTAGGAGGGAGTGGAGTGGAGGAACCTTCCATGAACAAGAGACTTTATGCTCGAACCTGAGTGAGGACTAAGCAGTGAGCCAGGCAAGGGCTCCAGGCAGAGGGAAGGGAACAGCCGAGACCTTCCTCCCAAGTGAAAGCAAGAAAGCAAGCTGGCGTGGCACCACTCTGAGCACGGAGGAGGCGGGGAGAGTGGTATGAAACTGTGATGTATCTTTTTTTAAAGCAAAGTATGGGAAGTAGTTTTAAAAAATCCTACAGGAAAATTATATATATTAATATTTTGGTCCACAACTACCAAACATGGAGTCCAATCTCTAGTTCTGGGCTGGGCAGCAGAGGACTCCCTCTTATGCTATCTGCCTATGTGCCGCTGTGGTCACCTGAAGCGGCACTAATGGTCAGGGAGAGGTTGGCAAGAGCAGCAGCACAGTCCCTCACGACTGGCTGGTCTGCCCTGACCACTGACCCTTCACAGCAGTGCTGGGAGCCTACCCGGGCACACGCCAGCCGCAGTGAGGTTCCTGCAGAGTCATCGGAAGTCTGCAGAATGGAACAGTTACTACTAACTCACCGGCTAACTTTCTCACTTTCCAGTCTTTCTCCTCATCTGTCTGACACAACAAAGCCAGAAGTACAAGCTTGGGATTTAGGTCGGCTCTCTCCCATCCCTCCTACTATAAATCTTGCATCCTCATGATAATTATTTCTTCTAAGGCTCAGATCATACAAAGCTCTGTTTTTCCTGCACCGGTTCCTAAGTGACCTGTTCATTTCCACACAAGTGGGGTTCTGTACGGGTCACTTCTTATTGGCTATCTCAACCAAATGCCTTACCTCAAAACTCTTCCTGAAAACATTTTTCTCAAGGAACAGTGACTTCTTTGAACATCTCACTTAAGGAATTATTAGAGACAAGAGTCGATGGGGTAAAAATTGACCAAGTGAGAAATATAACTGAAATGACAGAGACTGAAGAACTTACTGGAGGTAAGAGCTAAAGGAATAAAAAATGAACACCTAAGAAACAGAATGGAAACAACAGAGACAGCAGGGCGACCTTGGGCAGGGCCTCAGTCTCTGCTTCTGTGTGTGAGGGGCTTGGACCAGATGTTCTCCTGTGGCCCTTCCAGATCTGAGATTGGGGATCTTTAGTATTCTCTAACAAAACAGCTTCTGCCTATTACATAATATTTTCTGGAAAGTAAATTCAGCACATGAGGAGGGGCATTCTAGTTATGTGTCTCTATACGGCATTCCTGTGACTCAAAAGAGAGTCTGATTGGCCAAGTTCCTACCCAGGGTAAAGAGTGATGCAGGAAAGACCAGGAGGCCTGAGCTTGGGTACTGGATTCTCCCCAGTCCCAACATCTGTCTGTCAGAGCAGTGTCTTCATCTACAAGGCAGAGCAGTTGGGATTCCAGGACTAGAAATAGTCTATCAGCCGCTGCACGGAGTGGCCTCACAGCAACTGGTAGGTGCGCTTATTTCTTGGACTATGCGGAGTTGCTCTCTTGCCTCCTTCCACATTTCTTAAAAAACAAGGTTGAGACCTTTTCTGAGTCCCAGATGATGATTTTTACCCTCAGGACCAAGGCAAAAGGGAAATAAAATTTTGCTAAATCTTACAAATATAGTACTTTTTCGATCAGAGCAGAGACCTAAAAAAACGTTCTAGGAGTGAATTATTAGCTTCTTTCATGTCTTGACTCTTTAAGTGCTAACCTGCTAATGAACTATCTGTGTTATCTACTGTTGTTACTCACTCCCATATTCCCTGACCTATGAGAATTCAACAGGGGCCCATAATAAGCTTTTCAAAACAAGCTTCCTGTGTGTTTCTCTCCCTCTTTAGAGAAACAAAGCAAAGGTCCACAGATCTACTGTATTTTCTTGAATTTTTGGGACAAAAATGATTGCTTCTGTGTCTCCTGGAGACATTAGTGGATGATATAATTATTTTCCCTCAGAGCCAACTTGAGGCTTTGTTCTGAGATAGAACAGGGTGATAGTACAAAGGCTAGTCCATTTCTCTGGAACTTATGAAACAAACAAAAGTCTCTAAAGCAAAGAAATAACAGAGATAGCACGTGATTAGGTGGAGAAACTGAATGGTTGATAACTATTAACTGATCATCTCCCTTTGTTGACAGCAGCAGCTGCCAGGAGTCTCAGTTTCTAGGTCTTACTCTGCCATTACTAGACTGGGTTGGGAGCAGTATCACTGTATGTTCTTAAATTTTCAATATTTTTATTTTTTAATTTTTATTTATTTATTTTTTGAGACAGAGTCTCGCTCTGTCCCCCAGGCTAGAGTACAGCAGTGTCAACTTGGCTCACAGAAACCTCAAACTCCTGGGCTCAAGCGACCCTCCTTGTCTCAGCCTCCCAAGTAGCTCGGACTACAGGCATGCACCACCACACCTGGCCAATAATATTTTTAAAAACATTAATAACAGCAACTCTAGAGGGGCCAGGAAGGACTGTGCGGATACTCTGGTGTTATAAGGAACCACAGTTTATGACAATAACACAGCTAGAAGTCCTTTGTCCCAGGTGGCAATCTCTAAAACCTTACTAAGATCTTTTCTTCTCTTTATTTTTTGAAAAAGTTTCTGAATGACTATGAACTCTAAACTCAGAATTATTATTAAGGGAATGTCAGTCTTTCAGTTATTTTCTCCAAAACAAGCTGCAAAGCTCTACCATCTGAAGTATTCATTGTATTAAGGAATCTGGAAAGAGGACGAAAACAGTGAAAGTACGTAAAATATAAAAGGTTAATCAAATTTTTTATTTGTAATTTGTCTATTGTGATATCCAAACTATTTTTTGGGAACACATAGCATGAGAACTATCCTTAACAAATTTTTAAATGCACAATATAGTACTGTTAACTATAGGCACAGTGTTGCACGGCAGATCTCTAGACCTTACTCATCTTGTATAACCGAAACTTTATACCTGTTGAATGACAACTCCCTGTTTCACCCTCCCCCCAGCTCCTGGCAACCACCATTTTACTCTTTCTATGAGTTTGACCATTTTATTTTATTTTATTTTTTTAGACAGAGTCTTGCTCTGTTGCCTGGGCTAGAGTGCCACGGCGTCGGCCTAGCCTATTATGTAGTTTGGGAGTACTATATCATATAGTTGTAATCAAGAAATCTTTAGCTTATGACCACGGCGTCGGCCTAGCTCACAGCTACCTGAAACTCCTGGGCTCAAGCGATCCTCCTGCCTCAGCCTCCCGAGTAGCTGGGACTACAGGCATGCACCAACCATGCCTGGCTAATATTTTCTATATATTTTTAGTTGTCCAACTAATTTATTTCTATTTTTAGTAGAGACGGGGTCTCACTCTTGCTCAGGTTGGTCTTGAACTCCTGACCTTGAGCGATCCTCCCGCCTCGGCCTCCCAGAGTGCTAGGATTACAGGCGTGAGCCACCACCTGGCCAGAGTTTGACCATTTTAGATAAGTCATCTAAGTAGGCTTGTGCAATATTTGTTTCTCAATGACTGGCTTATTTCACTTAGCATAATGAATTGAATGTTTTTTTAAAAATACCTTAGTGAAATCTTTATGAAGCAGTTAACTGGCTAAAAATATAAGGTCATAAGCTAAACATTTCTTGATTACAACTATATGATATAGTACTCCCAAACTACGTAATACTATCTTCGAAAGATTTTCAACAGAGAGAACCTGGCTAGAACTTGGGTAAGAGTGTTATGGCACTAGTATAATCACAGACCATCTCTGCATCACTAAGTCCCCTTCTGTTATGTAGATTCCTCCAATGTAAACTAATCATAAAAGCCAATAATTAGAATAAATCATTTGTTAGAGTGTTCTGCACAGGTTTATTTTTCACCTGCCAAGACTGAACTGCCTCTAATATATCACTAAGTTATAAGATGAAAATAAATGGAAGAATCCAAGCATGCATTTGAAACTAGAGGCTAGGGCTCAACAAAAGGTACATTGCTAGCTGTAAAAGCCAGCCAGCAAGATTAGCTATGCCAAGTACCCTACCTACAAGCAAACAGAAAAGCAAAGTAGACCCAATGCTAGGTGATCAGCAAAAACTACGATCTAAAATAAAAGATGCTCGGTAGGGAAGAGAGGAGAGAGAAAGAGACTCTTCATGAAAGTTTGTGCTTATTAATAAGAAATATTAACTTTAAAATAGGATTAGTTTGGGGTAAAGATGAAAACTTTGAGGACTTTTAACATAATATATATCTAAAAAATGCAAAAAATGTGACCTCTTTTATTTAGTATCCTATTTACATTATTTTTCTTAATAGGGGCATTAAAAAAAAGAACTCTAGAAGTCTGAAAGTATTCAGTTGAACCATAGGAAATCGCCATTTTTTTTGACATTAAAAATTTCAAATATTGGAAATTTCATATGGCTCAACAAAAAAACTGGGGTTTATTAATTCAATACTAAGACAAAAGCCTAGAGACATGCTAATATTTTGTGGTTTCAAAAGGAGGTTTACTTCTGTAGAAGAGTATTACTGAAGCAGGAACAGGATTTTTAATATTCTATGCTAAATTTATGCCTCCAGTCACACAAAACTATGGCTGGTCAGTACCCATTTAAGCCTAAAAATAAAATTTTCCATTTATAACTAGCCCTTTTTCCTTTTTGTCTAACCTATGATATCCATTCCTAATATATTTCTCTTTCCCTCTTACTGGATCCCTGAAACCAGCTATTTAATGGTAAAACCTCAAACACATAGTCCTTCTGTGCCCACATACACCCCACTTGTCAGTCTATGATTCGCCCGCTTTCTCCTGCTCATGCCAGCCCTTCTCCACTGCTCTTTCTTCCAACCTTGGCACGCTGAGAGTCCCATCTGTCCACGTCAGGTTCCCTCCACCTCTTTCCTTTTAATATACCAATGATCTAATCTCTCCTGCATAGAATGTGATGGTTCTTGTGAGCCTTAGTCTCTTTGCCTTTCCCATGTAGACAAGCTCTGTTGTTTCAAACATGACATGTTAGATTTTGTCATGTTAACTTACCATGCTTCCCATATCTAGATCTTGGTGGCTGTCTCTAAACCAATTTCACCTTTAAGACTTCAGTAAGCAGAACCTGAATTTTATAAATTAGGATAATTTTATAGGGGGAGAGAGGTACACACCTCCCATTTAAATATTAGAATAAAGGTACACCTCTATACTAGGTATGTTGCCATGTGGATTGACACTTTCTTTCTGGTACACAAAACACAGCGCTCTCCGTGGCAGCATTTCAGAGATCCTTCTTTAAAACATGCAACTTCCCAGACTCAGGAAGATGTGCACATAGTCTGAGCGAACTCCATCAAGTTATTAATTAGGAAAAGTAATTTAGAACAAGAAGGGGAGCTCAATATGCCTTCAACGTTTTTTGATGAAAGTTTCAGAACACTACAAGCGCATTTCTACCTCTCATTCTATGAGGCTTAATTATTTTCCACCTTTGATTTTTTTGGCAGTTGTAGAACTCATTTGGTGATGTCACCAGCAGACCGATAGATATAATTTTTGATATTACATTGTTCTGAACCCAGCAAACCCCAATATTTACATACCTTGAATTTGCTATTTCCACTTTGGTTCTCGCCATGGCCGCTGCCCTTTGCGCGCCTTCAATTGCTCTGTCCACCTTCTCCCTAGTTTTTGTATTTCTTATTGGTATAAGCTGCTTCCTTATTCCACGGACCAGAATATTATTTTTGTATTTTCCCTCTTCCTTGGAGCCGTCAGGAAACACGGTGCAGCCATATCCATGCCTCTTGTTATTTGCCCACTCGCCTTCGTACTTCATGCCATTGGAGCGCTCGCTAACGCCGAAACCATTGCGCTTGTCGTTCTTCCACTCGCCCATGTAGGTTTCCGTGGTGGTGGCGTCCACGTGGTCTTCCACCGGGCAAAAATCACAATCTACGTCGCCGAAGCTGATCGTAGAGTTGGCATCGCTGGAACTAATTCTGCTCATGGCCGCGTCGCTGCGCACCGAGCTGCGCTTGCTGGAGATGGAAGACTTGGATTCGGACTTGCGGAGTTTCATGCTTCCGAGGAGGGAGCCCCTTCGGAAGAGGCCGCCCTTCTTCTTGCCTGTGAGCTCGGCATCGGCGTGGAAGTTGAGGACGAAGCCCCCGCGGGTGCCGGCCGGGCTGTCGGCGGCGGCTGCGGCGTCGTGGAGCACGCTGCCATTGCTCTGCTCGCTGCGCAGCGAGGCCAGCGAGGTGCGCAGCGGGGAGCGGATCACCGTGGCCATGCCATAGGGCACGCTCTGGCGCACACCATAGCCGTGCCGCATGCCTCCGGCCCACTGGCCCTGGTAGGTACCTTGGAGAGACCGCAAGAAAACACAGCATGAGTTGGGGGCCGAAGCGGTGCGATCGCCTGCAACCAGCCTGTGCGCACTGGCAGAAAGCGGTGCGCAGGGCCAGTGGTCAGGCAGGCCCAAGGTCAAATCCCACACATTCTCAAGTCAACCCTAGGGCACACTCTGCATCCACCTGTGAATCTCTGCCCTGTAATTTTGGGTCTAAGGTTTTAATGCAATTGTATAAAATTTTCCAATGGTCTGTGATAATTTTTGCTTTTCATTTAAAAACTTATATGAACGTTTAATGTCTACATTCTCTTTATGGATTTCCTAGCCTCCACCACTCCACTGTGAATCACATCACAGACTAAAAGCACCGCGAGGGTAGGAATTACTTCATAAGAGAACACAAAATTCCCAAACTCATGCTTTTGTGTCCTGTGGTCTGTGGGAATTGGTGTTCGTGGGTTGAGGGTGTTTGATGACTGTGTTTATAGTAAACAGCTATGGTGGCTGAAAAGAGTACGCCCTTTAGCCCCGGAAAAACTGAGATAAGTCCAGAGGAAACCTTCCACTCTTACGTTTTGGACTTCATCTCAAACAAAGATGTATTTGATAGTTTCCATTAACACTTTGTTGATACCAAATTACTTTTTCAACAAATATTATGCCTTTTCAGGAATATGATAATCTCTAATCCAAAGCATTTATTCTCAGTATGTTTTTCTACTAAATAAGCAAAGACATTTTAAAAATAACCTGGTATAGGTTTTTAAATCATCTTAGGAGGAAATGAATGTTAAATTAGGGAATTTAGAAGTTTCTTTTCAAAATCAAGGCCATTTCCTTTCATTAAAGGCAAATTTTAAATTACAGTATCTCTCAAAAGAAGCTATCTGGAAATTTTAAAATGTAATTACTTCTGTTATTCATAACAATTCATAATGTCACAGAAAATACATCATTACTCTCTCTTGACCTTTACCTATTTCTGATTATATTAGATCTACCCTGCAGTTACGCTGCATTTTATATTTCCATGCACAAATTTCTATTGTGTGGCATACATTTATTTTTAAAATACTGAACAATAATGCTAGTTGTTTTATATCACTGTATTAAAAGGACTGATTATTTGAAAAGTTAAAACCATACTGACTGCCAAATCAAAAGTTTGACCAATTTGAAGACTATCTTCTCTTTCCGTTAATTCTGACATATTTACATCACATAGACAATAGCAGGGCAACAGTGAGATACTAAGAGGGTCTGGTAATGTGAGTGTCATATTCTGGATAGATGTGAAGTCTAACCTGACATCTATGAACTTCTGAGGAGGTAAGTGAACCACAGATTTCTCAAAAGGATTAATCTAAGAAGAAATAGTCACATAAAACATTTCAGGTTAAAAGCTTCCTGCTGAATTGCAGCCATCACCAAATAATACCACCTCAACAGGAAAGGGAATAGAATTATTAGGAAATTTCAACTTTTGACTTTTCCTTCGCCTATACATATAAAATATAAATTCTAGGATACATGTTATACAACGTGACTTGCACGTACTAAAATAAACCACCTTATTTTTAATATTTCCTTTGGTTAAATAAACACTATAATCATACCCTTCTAACTTTTCTATATAATGACAAGTTAATTTTGCTAGAACAAGTTGCAGAGATGGTGTTTGATATCAATAAGTATTGGCACTTTTTAAACACAACCATACCATCTTGGTAAATGTTTAACACTAATGGAAAATTAACAGCTAGTTTCCTTAAACTGATATTTCCAAAAATAAGACTCGTATTTAGAATTTCCAAAGAAGTACTGCTTGAAAATCCAAGCTGTCTAAGGCAGCAGCAATAATTAGAAAGTTTAAGTCTCTGCTCATCTGTCAAATAGGAAAGGGAGGGGGACAAGAGCATTGGCCACATTCCTCTCCCATTTTATTAAATTGCAGGATATGAAAAAATTCCTCCATGGAATTGCTAGAAACCAACTTACAAACCGTTAGTAGTTCATCTGAAATTTAAAATAGGTTTAGTTTAGTCAATGAACCTAGGAAAAAAAGGGCCTATTTCTTTATGAAGCAGGTGGGTTCCAACTTCTCCCTGCTGCTCAAATAAAGTTCTAATTAGCACCTCGATTCCTAAAATATAGATGTGTATTTCACAAGTATAAAAATTATTTTTTACCAGTTTTAAGTCGTGTTCATTTGGGAGCTAACTTTTTAGATCTAGCCATTTTAACTACACAATCTTGCAGTGGAAGGCATCCAGTTAGGAATGAGTTTCAGTCAAATTTGCACTGCACTATGTCACACTTAAGTTTATATGCTACGAATGCGTATGCATCTAGTTAACAAAACATTGTGTCCTCCCAGATGTTTTCAATAGTTTTATGACAGGTAAAAAAACAAAGTATAGCAGACCAGAATTTGCACAAAAAATTCTGGGCACTTAGACTTGAATTTCATGAGTTTGGTACTAACTTATTCAGAGGGTTTCTATTTCAACAACACTTCACACACAAGTCACTAATAAATTAAGTGATATTTCTCATATGGAATTACTACTTCCTTCCTCCTCCAGTTTAATGTCGCCACAAAATAAATGGAATTAGATTTTCCGTGAATTCGATATACAGTGTACAGGAGTGGACATGTGGCGGTACACAGAGTGGAGACAAACAAGCTCTTTAGTGAAGATAAGAAAAGCGATTTTCTTATTTTGGCCAAAACCTTTGTATGAAATAAGTTATAGTAATATACTTGCATTTAGACTCCCCTTTTATGATTAAGGACTTTCTAATGAAATGAAGTAACATATGAGAGAAAGCAGAAAACCAAGTAGCAGAGTAGACTTTCAATAGTGATTTTTAAGAGTTTTTCCCCTTCCTACTTGCAGCATATTAGATTTTGGGGCAGGAGGGTAGAAAAAGAAAACCACAGTACTGTGGTGACGCCAAATTTTAACTTTAATTTTTAAAAGTTCGTTTTAAAACAGAGGGCAGATTATTCATAAAGTCATCCTGGATATTTATTTGGGCTTCTACAACATGTACATAGACAGCCTTTACTGTGCTATATATATTTTGATTACTAGGTATAATGAATACTCTAAACCAAGAGAGTTTGTTTAATGAGTAGTAACTTTAAAAGAAGACTATTTTTAACCTTTCAAAACTGAAGTGAGAGAACTATCCATGGCCTTCTTTAAATGTTATAAAATAAGGCACATATTTAAAGAATAAACTATGCATTCTACTTTTGAGCATGGAATTTAGTTATATAGTAGAGCTGGGGCCTCCAATAAAATCCAGTCACACACAAGCTAACATATTTATAAGGCTGTCAACCAAGGCACTTTATGCCCATCCAGAACATTGAAGGGCTCTAATTAACCACTGTGGAACTTGGGACTCACAGAATCCATAGAAAAGTATCAGAGAAAGTTTTTTTTGTCTTTTACTCCATGAGAACCATATCTTTTATTTATACTGTAGGATGAAAAGATGTCCTTTTTAGCAAGTCCTACCATTCTGCAGTTTTGCATTTGAAACACAGCCGGAATGTTCTGAGTAAGTGAAGTGTACAAATTGTATAAGCTTTTATATAAGCAATGGCATAAACGGGGTTGCAGTGGGCTGGAGAAACTTTTAATTGGATCCCTTTAATATCCTTCAACTCTGAGCTGCTTAATTCCAAAAGGTGACATCGCCTCCTACAACTCTTTTCAATTAAATGTGATTATGTTTATTATCAGAAAATGCACTTTGCCAAAGCATAAGCCATTCATCTCTCGGCTTATTATATAAGGAAATTGATCAGGTTTTGACACCTGTTTCAATGATGTATACTTTTCCTAATAAAAAAAGGAATTTCTGTCCTATTTATATAATTTCTTTTCCAAATATTGTTAAATATTAAAATAAGGTGATTTTTGTTCACAGCCAGGCGCAGTTTAGTAGGTCATACACCTTAATGCAAATTGGCTTTTCAGTACTGCCATTCTCAGTATTGTAGCTACTACCTTAGCTGCTACGGGAACATACCTTTCAATTGTTTTAAAAAAATAGTACACATTATTGCGCATTTCAAAAATATTTTCCTAATAATTTATACAAAGGTCTCCAGGTCAGCAAAGACTGCTATTCGTTTGATCGAAAACCAATACTTTAAGGAACCGAATGAAAACTAGGAACTCACGCCCTCTGAATCCCACCTGCATCAGGTGGCCTCTTCGCTTCCATAACTAGGACGTTTCCAAATGCGTCCCTAAATATGGTATAATTCCCCAACATCCTAGTTACGGGGTTCTGGCTTCTATCTTTAGGCTACTAGAGGACCAGAAGCGAAATACGACTCCACGTGAAACCAATCCGGGGAGCGGTCAGCATCGACTGCCGGCTTCACAAGCCCAGGGCGTTCGCTCTAACTCCTCGGGAGTGGCGATTTCAAACCCGGCCGGGAGAGGGAGGGATCAGGAACGTAATGTGACGGGCTCAAGTGACAGCGTCCTCTGTCCAGCCCAACCCTCCCGGGCGGCGCTCCCTCTTGGTGGCAGTGCAGCGCTGGCGCCGGCCAGGTATATTCACGCCTCGCTCCCCGGGGTGTGGACACACCGCCCGCTTCAAGAACCGGGTCAGCTCAAACCCTCGCGCCAGCGGTCCCGTCCCAACGCACCCTCTGGGGGAGGGAGGGCGCGGGAGGCGGGTGGGAAGCTTCCCCAGGTGTTTTGGCGGGTTTCCGGACACGTGCGCCTCGCGTCCTGCCCGCTTCCCCACGGGCTGGGCAAAGCCCACCGCACCAGCTCGCGGGGCGGCCGAGCCGCCTGCGACGCCGCTCACCTCCGTCCCCGTAGGTCTCCACGCCGTACCCGTCCTGCAGCCCGTTACTCCAGGTACCCTCGTAGCGAGCGGGGGTGCACAGGCTCTGCCGGACCCCGTAGCGCCCCTTGAAACCATGTGACCACTCCCCCCGGTACATCCACTTGCCCTTCGTCTCCACCCCCAGCCCGTGCCGCTTGCCCTGCGCCCAGTATCCCTGGTAGGTGTTGCCGCTGGGCCAGGTGTAGCCTCCGACCACCTCGAAGCCGTGCGACCAGGAGCCCGAGTACTCGCCCTGGCCCTTGGGCCCCGTGCAGATGCCATGCCCGTGCGCCTTGCCCTCCTCCCAGCCGCCGCAATAGGTGCCGCCATCGTCGAAGTCGAACCTTCCGCCCGTCATTCGGGGGGCAGCCCCGGCGCGCTCCCCGCGGGGGCACGGACGCGGGCAGTGCTGGGCACGGCAGGGTGTAGCTCGGGGGTGGGGGCCCGGCGGGCGAGCTCACGATAGCGCCCCGGGCAGCTCGCGCCGCCGCTCGGCTCCAGTCCGACGCCGCCCCCGTCCTCCCTCCTCTTTTGCCGCCGCCACCGCCGCCTTCCTCCTCCTCCTCCTCCTCCGCCGCCGCCGCCGCCGCCGCCCCGGCCAGCGCCGCGCGCGAGAGGACAGCCCAGGCTCCTGAGCGGACCTTCAGCTGCTCCCGCCCGCCCACGTGAGCCGGGCACCGCCCCGCGCCCGCCCCTCGTCCCCTCCCCGGGGCGCCGAGGCCCGGCCCCGCGGCGCTCCCGCCCCTCCGGGCCCTGCCCCCAGCCCCGGGAGCTGCCGCTTCCCCGGCGGGCGGGCGCGGGGACCGGTTGGCGCGCATGTGTTCGCGCAGTGGGATGCCAGTGGGAGGGCGAGTGTACCCTGGGCCGTGCGACAATCCCTGCCTGTAGATGAAGGCGCGGCCGCATGTGTGGGGGCCGCTCGCGGGCGCCGGAGGCTCCTGTGTTTGTGTTTGGGGTTTTTCAATGTGGTTAAGCTCCTGTAAGTGCTGCCACGTGTGTGTTGAGGGAAAACTCATTGTATGCGTGTTTGTCTGCATGGGGTTTGTAGTTGCATTTTTTCGGCATTCCAACTTCTGTACTGTTGCATTTGTCATATTCAGCTGTCGTCATGAGTTAATATCCCCAGATATATGTATGTATGTGCTGTAAATCTGTGGCAGCCTAGATATAATTGTGCAGAATGTTCTTTTACACCTACCCATTTCAGAGCACATGTGTTTGCATTTATTTAATGAAGCTACTGGGGAGGGGAGCAATGCAGTCTGAAGAAAGCACAGAATAAGCTGGTTAGTTTTTTGTTTGTAATAATGAGGATGTTTTTAATCTGTCTTTTCAGGGGTATAGGATATTACTTTTACATTAGAACCTGCTCTCCATCGTGCTTCATTTGTTCTTCTGAACAACCTTAGAGATTCTTCAGCCTGGAGCTGTGTACCCAGCAGACAGACGGCTCAGTCTGTGTATGTTGTGTTAAGTGTCTGGAATGTACACCTGACACCTCTCCACTGGTATCCACGGTTTAACAAAGTAAATAGAAGTTTTCAAGGAGGAATATGGTAAGTAAAACACTGCTCTAAACTTGAAAAGAGGCTGTGACCTACAAAACAAGGGACAAGTGTCAGCTGATTTACTGTTCTTTCCTGCTACAACACTGCTTTGTTGAATTCCCTTTAGACAATTCTTCTAAACTTCTAAACCTCAATTTCACCATCTCCCAAATGGAAATGACAAGATTTACCTTTCCCTTTCTCTGTTAGGTAATAACTGAGTATACTGTAGGTGCAGTGCCAAGCTAAAAATTAGAGATTTGGTAATAGGCAAGTTGAATCAGTATTGCCTCTGGTGAGAGCAAGTATTAGTCTCAATGTTGCCCTCAAAATACCCATGGGAGATACTTCTTAACAGGTTCACAGCCAAAGATCTTAGGTTAGCCTTTCAAGGAAACTGCTTTGCAGGGTATTCCTGTTATTTCTTAGGCTGAGAGGCCTTTGGATGACTGGGTGAGCATCAGAAGCCATCAAAGGTTCTCTCACTAGGTATTTGATAATCAGATAAAAATATAAGGACAGGTGTCAGGAAGGCAGTAGGGAAAAAGTAGACTAATCTCCACAGAAAAGCAACTGAAATTGACCTTGATTGTCTCTATCTCAGGACTGGAGTTGGCCTTTCCTGCTTATCTGGCTGAAAGACTGAAAGAAAAATCTCAGTTTACGCAGAACCAAATCACCAAAGAGAATTAGAAACCCTCATGCATGGCACTGCCCGCAGAGTTACCAGGAATAGTGCTTACCCTAGTGGCCTGAAATAATTACGCATCTCACACAGCATCTTGTCCTGGACTGGGGATTGATTTAGGCCGCTGGGAAACGAGGGCCCAGGGTTTTGAGGCTGAGCCTTAATTCCATTTCTCTTATGGGATACACCAGAATCAGGAGCTACTGTAGAGAGACGCATTACCATCTATTTTGAGGTTCTGTTTGATACGAGAAACAGTGTGGTTACTCAAGCCAACATTTTTTTTTCCTTGTCTCTTTTTAAACGGCTTTCTTTACAGAGTAGGTTTTGTCCCTTTGCTTTGTGTGTGTGTGGGGACTCATATATGTTCTGGTTTAAGTTTTGGAAACATGTATTTCTCTTCCTAATTCTCATTCGAGCAATGAGAATATATTTTCTGGAATATATGGCACAGCAAGTTTCTGCTTTCTGTAATGGATAGCTGGTTCATTTATGGTAGATGGACAAAGGATGGTGTTACATACACATCTGGGTAAAATACAGGAGAGTTGGGGAGGATAAAAGACATGGGCATTTATTTCTTAATCTTTTCCTATGACTATCCCTAATAGATTCCCTCCTTAAAAGGAACCTTAGTTAAAAGTGAGAATCTATTACTGCCTATCTACTATTACATTTTAACTAATTTCAATCCTAACCTGACTCTTGCCATTGACTCTCTTCATGGAAGAAAGCTGATACTGAATTTTTGGTAACTTAATAATTTTTGGCAAAATAACCATATAAGCCATGCTTCCGTTTACCTACTGCCATCACAGTGGAATGTTTCCGCAGCCACATAGATGCATTTGTTGATGTAAGTGTTCAAGGTCAGTGGTAATGGTTAGAGAAGACTAGGAAGGAAAACAAGACAGAGATGCTGAGAGTGATGGCATAGCAGATAGCAGGCACTAGAATAGTGTTTCAGTTTAATAGTCAGGGTTAGTAATGTCCTTATTTTCCCTCTCACTCTGAACCTTTGCCCTGGATAAGGGGGAGTTGAATTTAGCTTTAAGAAGGGATTAGTAAGAAGAGAATGTGAGTGTTGGTTTGACAGGTGGGATGGGGGAGGCTATGAAAACCCAGGGGCCAACAACCAGTCTAGCAGTTTGTTTTCCTCCATGTGTAAAACCCAGCTATTTATATAATAATGTATATTTCCATTCTAAAAAATTTTATAGCAAATTATAAGCCATTTTGAGTGTGAATATGACCAGTTAACACCCTGTTGGTTGGGATGTTTTGCTTAGAATTTAATGGTGTTTTTTTAAAAAATGAAGGCACGTTGAAAAACTTCTTGGTGACTTCATTTTATTTACATGTTAGAATTAGAGATTTTTAATTGAAAAATTTACAGATGACAAAAAACTAACCTGTCAGTGTTTATCGTCTAAAGGATATGATTCAAAGTGTGTAAAAAGAAAAAATACAATAAAAATCACTTGATCGTAAGTCAAAATGAGTATTACTGGCTTGATTTATAAAATCAAATAATCAAAATAATTTGAATATTTGTAATAATGCAGTCATAAAAATTTAAGAAATTTGACCATGATAAATACAAAAATTGGGAAATACGGTCACAAGCTTTGCAGGCAGCATGAAATCAGAAGAGAAAAGGAATTCCAAAATTAATGGTCTTCAGATCTTTCAAAGCCACTATTGTGTACCAAATAGCATGCTCAGGTTTTTACATGTATTAATTCCCTTATTCCTCATAATAACTCCATGTGATTAGTACTAGTAACACAACCATTTTACAGAAGGAGAAAATAAGGTTTAGGGCATTTACGTGCCTTAGTTTATTCAAGGGAGAAATGGTCGAGATGGGATTCAAACCCAGGTCTGTGTGACTCTAGAGGTGGTTCTTTATCCCTATCCTTTATTGGAGGGAGGATGAGAACACATTGGGAGCTTTCAAATTTGGGGAGGAAGCAGTTTGGCTAGAAAGCAAAGAGAATTAAAAAAAATGATGAGGATGACTTTTATTTCTTGTTTTTTTTTTTTTTTTTTTTTTTAGAATAGCTGCCTGGATGAATGGTAATGCTACTGTCCAGATTTTTTAAAAAATGAAAGAAGGAGAGCAAATTTAAATTACAGGGGTTGGGGAAGATATGTTCATTTAGGAGAGGATGATCCAGAAATATATCCCAGAGGAGATGTTCAACAGACAGTGGGTAGTAGAGGTCAAAAACTAAAAGTAAGTAAACTGATAAATAAATAATCCTCATTTTTCTCCTGTCTCTGATGGCTGTTGTTTGGTCTCTCCTTTTGAGACTTGCACTGTTCACTCAGGCCCGACGTACAACATGGATCTTACTTTGACCCAGCAGAAAGTAAGGTCCCGGAAGGCCAACTGAAAACTGGAACTTTACAATCCTACTCTCTGACAGCATTTTCTCGTCATTCCCACTCTCACTGAATCATCAGCTCATCAAAGTCTCCTCTCCTTGGATGTCCTCCTGTCCTCCTGGCTCTTCCCTACCTACCCTGCCTAGAGGCCCTAGTGATTCATTTCCACCACACCGTCCCTGGCACTCAGTTTTCTTTTCGTAGTGACTTGCTGGTATACTTTCCCACCCAGTCCCCAATCCTAAACCGCCATTTCTCATCCCCTACTCCTAGGAAGCCCCTTCTGGAGATAATCCCATCATTTACTAGTTGCCAGCCTCAGGTGGTCTTTCCACACTGCACAGCAGACCTTCCCCAGGCAAGTTCAAGATGTTTATCACTGCCCTGGAGCCCTGTCTTCTCCCACACAGAGGATGGAGCTAATATATGGGAACACCCTCCGCTTTCCTCTCTTCAAAACTTCACACAACTTCCCATTTTCTTCCTCTCTCTGCCTACCCGCTCCCAGAAGAAGAGATATCCTTTTTCCTCCTCAAGCTATGGATCAATTTCTTCTCTCTTTTAAATATGCTTTAATTTCTTCCCTTCTAGCCAAGAAACATGCTCTGTGTCCTCCTTATTGAAACAGTCCTGGGTGGCTGGTCTACTTTCTCCTCAAGTACTCTGTGTCTCTTCTTGAAGTTGCAGAGCTTGAAAGAGTACGTTACATTCAAGTGTTACCTCTCCTGTGATTCTCGCATCACTTGATTTGGATTCTGTCCAAAATTCACTAGTCTAACGAAACTTGTCTACCCATTAGGGACCTCCTATGTGACAGATAGAATGGTGTCTCTTCAGTTCTGTCCTGCTAGTGGCAGCTGTGAATCCGATACTGCGAGCACTTACCTCCTGGGCTTCTGTGAAGTCTGTATCTCATGCTTCTCTTCTCTCTCTTCTCCTACCACTTTGGCTGTCTCATTCCGTGTGTATTTTTATTATCCCTTTCTAGTCTCCTTAATTAGGCTATCTGTTGTGTTTTAACCATTAGCTTCACGGTACAAGAATTTTGTATAGTTGCTGGATACTTGTTGGCTTATCTTGTACAACTAGGCAATCTTACCCCAGAGGCTAAAAATATGATTTAGAAATAGTCTAATTCTGATACAAAAACACCAGCTGAGCCTTATTTAAATCTCAAGGGCAAATGCTTTGGTTTCTTCCTGTGACTTGTCCCTTGTGGCCCTCTGCCTGCTCTTCCTAATGGGAAAGCTCCACGTAGACCTGGACTGCACTGTGTCCAATGATGAGGCTCACAATGAGACTTAAAGAGAGTTTCAGAAAAGTCAGATTTTCTAACAATGGAAAAGGTAGTGACAGATTAAAGAGAGACTAAAAAAATAAGAGAAGTAAGCTTGAAGACAGAGTGGATTGAAGACCTAGTTCCTGAAGCAAACTATAGAATGTATATGTATATATATATGTGTATATGATTACTGTCTTAGGTTTGGAGACATAAAGAAGTGATGCTCAGACTTTGCTCTTAAGGATATAAAACATCTCGGCGGGGGGCAAATCTACAACTAAAGGACACGAGGAGCACTAAAGAGAGGGAAGGGCACACCTTTAACCTGTATTTGGGTGAGGCAAAGACATAAAGTGTAACTAGAATGTTTGTACCCTCACAATAACTTGGAATAAAAATAAAAAAAAAGAAATAAAAAAAATGAAAAAGCAAGTCTTAGACTAGGAGAAAATAGTCGTGTCCATGTATATCCAACAAAGGATTTGTGTATGTATGTGTGTGTGTGTGTGTATATATATATATATATATATATATATATATATAAAGAATTCTTATAATTCCAAAATAGGAAGACAAAAATCTTAATTAAAAATGGGCAAAATT
>CAUYSK010052072.1:0-11209 GCA_963575035.1 Avahi laniger
TTGGTTGCCCTTGCTTGACTGCCATGGCGTCAGCCTAGCTCACAGCAAGCTCAAGCTCCTGGCTCAAGCAATCCTACTGCCTCAGCCTCCCAAGTAGCTGGGACTACAGGCATGTGCCACCGTGCTCGGCTAATTTTTTCTATATATTTTTAGTTGTCCAATTAATTTCTTTCTATTTTTGGTAGAGATGGGGTCTTGCTCTTGCTCAGGCTGGTCTCGAACTCCTGAGCTCAAATGATCCACCCACCTCGCCCTCCCAGAGTGCTAGGATTACAGGCGTGAGCCACCGCGCCCGGCCATATTTATTGTTTTTTAAATAACTTTTCCCTTGAGTCAGGGCTATAAGAATGAAGAAATAAAATCGATAGAAAATAAATAAATAATTTTTCCACAACCACAAAGGTAAAATGTGTTGATACACAAATAAGTAAGTCTTGAAGAAATTAAAAAAAACAAGAACTACTCATAATTCTATGACCCAGAAAGAACTAGGGTTAATATGCTGGGGTTTATGCTGCCGGGTTTATTTTTCTGCTTGTAGGCTTCTTGTTTCATGTAGTAACATAGCAAGAATGTTTTCTGGTGTTCCACAACATGGTTTTACTGGTCACAGAGTCACCCATCTCAGGGATCCCTTTGTTCATTTCACAAATCCTTACTGAGCGTTTGCTGTGTGCCAGGCCCTGGGGATAGAGACTGGAGGCCTTGCTCATGGGGGAAGGCAGATAAGAAGCAAGTAAGTTAACTTGTTTTATGTCAGATGACAGAGAGCTATGGAGAAAAATAAGCCAAAGAATAAGGAATTCTGGTGGAAGGGGAGCCAGTAGTTTTAAATAGTATCCTGGAAGCCCTCTCTGAGAAGGTGACATTCAGCAAACACTAGAAGAAGTGAGCGATGTGGGTGAGCAGGTCTTGGGTGTAGCTTCTCCTTGGGACGTGAGGGAAGTGGCTAATGTGCTTGCCTCAGCATCTCACCATTTCCTATTCTCTTCTGGATCGGGGTGGGGGGGATCCTTCTGGGGGTGTGGGGCCTTTGGCCTGGGCTCCTTCCACTCATGGCTCTGTGTTCCCCCAGCATGCACCATCTCTAACACCTGCTCCGCCCCCACTGGCTACCCTGGAATGGTGATGGCACTCCCAATGCCTGGACCCCAGGTAAGCACTCCCTCTAGACCTATCTGCTGCCCCAGGATTCTGCCTTTGCCCCCAGCCTCAGCCCCTCAGCCCTGAACATCTTCCCAGGGAGCCTCAGGCCCACCCATATCACTGAATGGAGTCTGCAAGCTGAGGGCAGCCTCCTTCCTCTATGGCCAACCCTCACACGAGGCTCCGTCAACTCCTTCCTGATGCTTTGGGCACAAATGGGCTGCCTGGGGCCCCCCGTAACCCCTGAACATCTGTCTGGAGTCAGCCAGCACCTATCCTTCCCCAGCGCCTGCCTTCATCCTGGTGTGAGTGGTCAGTCTCACTCTCCTGACGCTGACTTCTCTGCTGGTGTTGGAAACTAAGACCCAAGGGTAGAAAGTTCACCCCCAGTGTGGAGGCTCAGCCACTAGTATCTCTGGGGTGCTCCTTCCCCAGATCCCTGATGGCCCATTGAAGAGGGATAAAGCCAAGGTTGAGATCCCCTTCCTAGCAGAATCTCTCTGCCTTCCCCAATTTCACTTTCCCTCTCTTACCTTCTGGGGTTTCTGCTTAAGAGGAGGAGGAGGCTACTCCCTTGGGGAATGGTGGGGTGCTCCCTCTGTGCTGGGCCCTGGGGATACAGCAGTGACCAGTGAGGACAGAAGCCTCAACCCTCAGAGCTGGACAGATCACCCAAATGTTCTTAATGTGGCCTTCCCATCTCCTGGGTCCTCGCTGAGGCCTCAACTGCCCAGGACAGCAGGGTGTGTGGTTGCAGGAGACCATTGTGTTCGAGGATGTGGCCGTGTACTTCACGAGGATAGAGTGGAGTTGCCTGGCCCCTGATCAGCGGGCACTCTACAGGGACGTGATGCTGGAGAACTATGGGAACCTGGCCGCGCTGGGTGAGGGCTTCTCCCTTCGGTCCTGGGGCTGGGAGGTGTTTCTGCATTAGGCTCAGAGATGACCCTGCCTCGTCCACCAGGCCCTGGGAAGTTGGTTCCTTTCCAAATGCGAAATCTGTGTTTGGAGGGGAAGCTAGAGGCTCCCCAAGGAGTCCCTTCCTGCTTCCCATTGGGCATCCACTGCCCAGCCTTGGCTTGCCTGGGGCTTCTTTCCTGGGGCAGCCCCTCTCCCCTCGGCCACCCAGCTGCCCTTCCTGGGATGGTGAGTTTTCCTGACCCTCCCAGCGCTCTGTGCTCCTAAGGCCTCCAGCAGGCAGCTGGGCATCCTTCCTTTCCCTGCGCCCAATCACATGCTGCTTTCCCTCCCTGTGCTCAGGCTTTCTTATCACCAAACCAGCACTGATCTCCCTCTTGGAGCAAGGGGAGGAGCCAGGGGCCTTGATTCTGCAGGTGGCTGAGGAGAGAGGAACCAAGGCCAACCTGTGCACAGGTGAGTGTGAGGCACAGAGCATGTCATGCAGCCCCCAGCCTGGCCTGGGCTTCGTGCAGCTCCATACAGGCTGCTTCCTGCACAATGGGAGGTGTGCATGTTTAGCTTCTCACAATGGGCCAAAGTCCTCTGGAATGCGGTGGTTGTAGGTCTAAGGTCACCCAAGACTAACTTACTCAGGAAGGCCCAGTGCATGAGTTCTTTGTCTTGGTGTCCCCACGGTGTCAGGGGCCAGGTCCATGGGTGCAGCGGGCACTACCCTTGGTTTCCTTTGATTTTTTCCCAGTTCCCATGTCCCATGTACCAGGGACTGAGCTCAGGGCAGCAGAGGCTACAGAGAGAACTTTGAGATGGGGAGAGGCCCCTAGTCCTGGAGTTCTGCAGAGGCAGGGCCCCCGACAAGTTTGCTGAGTGAATGGACTGCGGGTGATCCCTCTGAAGGAGAGAGGAGCAAAGAACAGGGCTGTGAGGCAAGAGGGGCACCTCATGCCTAGCATCCGGGTCTTCCTGCCAGGCCTTGGGCCTCCCTGTGGGCTCCCCACCTGAGCCAGCTTCCCATGGTGCTTAAGCCTTTCTTAGCCTCCCCTTTTGTTCCCCTTTCTCACCTGAACCATGATTTTAAAACCTCTTGCAAGAATTTCTGAACCTCCCTGTACCTTTGACATAAAGGTCCTGTCTTCGCTTGATTATGTTAATCATTTCTCAATGTAGATGTATATTGTACACCTCGAATATATATAATTTTAGTCATTTATACTTTGGTAAAGCTAGGGGGAAAAGACTTGGAAAAAGAAAAGATTCTATCTTCAGATCAGTAAGTTCTTTTTGTGAGCATAACGGCTAGATCGTCTTTACGTTTTCTGTTTATTCTCTCAGATTCCAGGATGGAGACTGGGATGGCAGAGTCTCCAAAGAGGGAGCTCTCTAGAAAGGCCAGACTGTCGGGCACGGTCTGGGGGTGCCTCCCCAGGAGGGACCCCAAGCTATCTGACCGGAATGGCAGTCCTGAGGACAGGTCAGATAAACAACGCCTCCTCCCCTGGGCTCAGGCTGAGGAGTTAAGCATCTCCCCAGGGGCACTGCGAGAAGAATGGGACAGCCGGCCTGCAAGGAGCTCAGCCGCCAGCGGACAGAGAGGCTACAGGTGCGAGTGCGGCAAGGTGTTCAAGTACAACTCCCTGCTGCTCAGGCACCAGATCATCCACACAGGGGCCAAGCCCTACCAGTGCACCGAGTGCGGGAAGGCCTTCAAGCAGAGCTCCATCCTGCTGCGGCACCAGCTGATCCATACCGAAGAGAAGCCCTTCCAGTGCAGCGAGTGTGGGAAGGCCTTCCGGCAGAGCACGCAACTGGTGTCCCACCACCGGGTCCACACCCGGGAGCGGCCCTATGAGTGCAGTGAGTGTGGCAAGACCTTTACCCGCAGCTCCCGGCTCCTGCAGCACCAGAAGTTCCACACGGGGGAGAAGGCCTACGAGTGCGGTGAGTGTGGCAAGGCCTTCTGCCGCAGGTTCACCCTCAATGAGCACTGCCGCATCCACAGCGGGGAGAGGCCCTACAGCTGCCTGCGGTGTGGGCAGCGCTTCATCCGAGGGTCGTCGCTCTTGAAACACCACAGGCTGCATGCCGAGGAGAGCCCCCAGGACAACGGTGGAGGTCAGAGCCCCTTGCTTGGTGGGGCACAGAAGGCCCATGCAGGGGACAAGTTCTATGAGTGTTCAGTGTGCCAGAAGCCCTTCAGACACAACTCCCTGCTCCTTCTGCACCAGCGGCTCCACACGGGCGAGAAGCCATTTGAATGCTCGGAGTGTGGCAAGGCCTTCAGTCGCAAATCCAACCTCACTCTGCACCAGAAGATCCACACCAAAGAGAAGCCCTTCACGTGCACGGAGTGTGGCAAGGCTTTCCGCAGGAGCTACACGCTGAATGAACACTACCGGCTCCACAGTGGCGAGAGGCCATACAGGTGCCAGGCCTGCGGGAGGGCCTGTAGCCAGCTGTCCACCCTCATCCAGCACCAGAAGATCCATGGCCGAGAGCATCGGCAAGGTGGGGGTGGCAGGCGGGTGCCCCGCTGGACTCCCCGTTGACGGTTATAACCGGCAGAAGATCTACCCACCCCAGAGGGGCCCCAGCACAGAAAGCTGTAAACCCACATCCTGAGGATGCAGCAAAGGAAGGGGCCAGGGAGGGTCTGTCCCAGGGTCAAGCATAAGGAGCACAGAGGGAGATGAGCAGGACAGGGAGGAGGGTGTGCCTGGAGTGAGTCCCCACAGGCCCTCAGCCAGAGAGTGGTGAGGGTGCGTGTGGGTGTGCCAGGACAGCAGCTTTCTGAGCCCAGATAAGTCTGTCCTGATGCACACACAGGCTCCAGCAAACCAAACGGAGATTGTGAGTGGGGTATTTTTCTTTCTTTTTTGAGACAGAGTCTCACTCTTTCACCCTGGCTAGAATTGTAGTGGCGTCATCATAGCTCACTGCAACCTCAAACTCCTGGGCTCCAGTGATCCTCCTGTCTCAGCCTCCCAAGTAGCTGGGCGCATGCCACTGCACCCAGTTAATTTTTCTATTTTTAGTAGAGGTGAGATCTCACTGTTTCTCAGGCTGGTCTCAACTCTCAAGCTCAAGAGATCCTCCCACCTCAGCCACCCAGAGTACTAGGATACAGGCATGAGTTGCTCTGCCTGGCTAATCTTTTTGCACTTGTTTATTTTCTAAATATTGACTTATTATCAGAAAAAAAAAAAAAGGCGGAGGATGGGTAATGTTGGTTTGGCCATTCACGTACTAAGATTGGCCAGGAAAATCAGAGGCTACTTGAAGGGGCAGGGACATGGGGACATTCGTAAGTCACAGGTGGACTGAGGGTGCAGACATACCAGGGGCAGAGGCCAGGAGCTGAGGTGGGGCCTGCAGGCTCTCTCTGGCCTTAGGAGCCCCTGGGCAGGCTGTGACTGCTGGGACCTGCCTTCAGTGGGCCTGTCCACAGAAAGATCTCACTGGAGAAGCCTCTGAGAGCCTGGTGGCAAGTGAGCAAGTCTTGGTGACCCCTCCTCACCATTAGTTCCTAAGCCGCTGGAATGCAGACAGCTTCCTAAGCACCTTACAAACATGTGCCAGAAAGGAAGCTGCCAGCCCAGAGCCCAGCTAAGGGCCTGACCTGTGACTGTGTATTTTCTAATTAACATGGTTTTTTCTAAATATAAAATCATTAGGGAACATTTGGAAAATGTAAAAATTTATTTGTAAAAAATTGCCCTTTATCTGACTCTCTGGAGATAGCTACTATTAATGTTTTGGTGTGTTTTCATAGTCTCTAATGCATATGTACAGATATTTATTTTATAGAATTTGGTCAGTTTTGCGTAGAATTTTGTCCCTCGTTGGATAACAGCTCCTCTGTACCTCTGCCACTTTGTGTGGACCTTGGTTTACTTAGCAGTTACCTTATTGCCAGATCTTTTCACACATTTTCACTATAATAGCTGAGCACACGGTGGACATGTTCAAGTTTGCACATGTCCATGGTGACTTCATTGGAGTTGGAGGTGGACTTTTTAGGTCCACAGTGCTGGGGATGGAGAGGGACTGTTGTTTAAGCGTTTCATTAATCATGAAAAGTATCACTCTTGATTTAATTTGCATTTTTTTTGGCCTTTTGATGGGTGAATTTCCTATAAACTCTTGCACCCATTTTTGTTGGGTTTTTAAGACTTCTGTATGTTAGGGTTCAAATCCCTTTTCCCTGATATCTCTGTTTCCTCAATTGTGATACAAACCACCAGCTGTTGGGTTTTTTGCCTTTTGGCAAGGAACGGGTGGATGGGAGGCAAAGTGCATCTTAGATTTGAGGAAATGATACATTACAAATATTTCCTCAATTCTTTGCTTTTAATTATGAGGTGTTTGATATAAAAAAATGCATTTCCCTGGGCACGGCGGCTTACGCCTGTAATACTAGCACTCTGGGAGGCTGAGGCGAGAGGATTGCTTGAGCTCAGGAGTTTGAGACCAGCCTGAGCAAGTGTGAGACCCCGTCTCTACTAAAAATAGAAAAATTAGCCGGGCCTTGTGATGTGCACCTGTAGTCCCAGCTACTTTGGGAGGCTGAGGCAGAAGGATCGCTTGAGCCCAGGAGTTTGAGGTTGCTGTGAGCTGGGCTAATGCCACAGCACTCTATCCCACGTGACAGAATGAGACTCTGGCTCAAAAAAAAAAAAAAAAAGCATTTCCCGTTTTAAAACTATCTGTTCTGAATGATTACAAAGGCCTTCTCTACTCCAAGATTTTATAAAACATTTTCTTGTACTTTGGTAAAGTCACTGAAGTAATATTTATAGTAAAACAAAAAACCAATAAAACCTCAATATTGACATAGGAAGTAAAAGCCCCCTCTCCGTTCTCCTTACCCCACACTTCCCCTTATTCCCATACATACTCCTGTTAACAGTTGGGGGTGGGTCATTCCAGATCTTTTTCTCTGCATTTCAAACGCATTTGATGTGTGCCAAGACGGCACATGCGCTTACAAACGGGATCACCGTGTATGTGCTTGTGATGGCTTTTGATGTGTCCGCTTGCTGGGCTGAACTGCAGCCTTCAGAATCCCCTTTCAGGGATGACTCCAGTGAGGCAGACTACAAGGGGGTCTTCTCTTGGGAGCGATAGAGGAAGGGAGGCAGCTGATGTTTTGTGGTTTGCACACGCCTCGAGGTTGTTCAAACACTAACCTAGGTGCAGCTGTGCAGAGATTTTGCAGACATGATTAAGGTACCTAATCGACTTTAATCAAAGGGAGATTATCCTGGCAGGCTGGACATATTAGTTGGAAGGCCTTTAAAAGCTTAGGCCTCCCTGAGCCTCTTGTGGATGAGCTTCAGCTCATGCCCCGGGGTCCCAGCCTGCTGGTGGCCTTCTCTCCTGACCGCCTGCTCTGGGAACTTCGGGCTTGCTCAGCAGCCCCCACAATTTCAGGCTGCTTGTCTCTTATTAGTGCTGCGTCTCAGGTGGAGCCCTGACTGATGGGACAACTTTTTGTAACTTGGCTTTCCTAACCAGCACTTGACTGCGTCCTCATACACAGTCACACGCAAAACTACTTCTCTGCACACCATGTGCTGCTGATGATCATTTGTCCCCTGTGATGCACAATGCATTGCTGCCCGTCCTGCATGCACACAGTGCTGCAGTGAGATCCTTTACAGAAACAATGGCTGTCAACATTTCCCATAAGTTTGAGAGCCACATCCCAAAGCTATAGGCACAGGCGCTCTCACAGAACTAGAGATTTTGCTGGGCTTCTATGTCCAGATAATCCCAGATCCCTGGCCTCTCTCCTCTCCTTCCAGTTTCCTGCCAGGGCTGCCCATTGGCCAAATCACTTGGAAGCCACAGGTCGTGAAAATCCACTGGCTGGGGGGACACAGGAGACCTGGGCAGGGACCAGAGGCAGAGGTGGGGAGGGTTGGCCTTGCCTGACCAGGGTGTTCTTCCTCACGCTTGGCTACCAGCAGTCACCCCACAACGTCAAAGTCAGTGCTTGGCCCGTTGGCTGTCCTTAGGCTAATAGCCCAGACAAAACATTAAGAAAAGAGAAATCTGGTTTTTCGGGTGCTATATTGTCAGGTCTTTCTCAATGTTCCCTAGTCCTCGGTTCCCAGTGTCAAAAGTGAATACTTGGTACCAACTTGAGCTGATGACGCAGTTGTCACAAATACAAAGCAATCCCACACAATTTATTACAGAAAAGAAACTATACAAAGTGAAAGTAAGGAAGGAAACTACCCAAAGTGAAAATATGTTCCAGAGAAAGGAACAGGTCAGTCTCCACAAGTGGAGAAAGAGGTTGAGGACTCCCACATAGTTTCCTTTTATTGGTCTGGTCCATGGGCTGGCTTACAGGAGGTGTGGGATGGTACCAAGTGATTGTCAGGTGTTCTGTGTTTTCCTGCAGTCCCTTCCCCTGATTGGTCCCTGGCTTCTCCACTCCCAGGAGCCACCCTCCAGGCCTACACCCACCACCTGCGGATTTGATCTCTACCTAACAATATGAAAGATCCCTTAAGCTGTCTGATGTTCTCCTCTGTCACCCAGGTTCCTGCACTCCACAGGGGACCCGAGCGGGACCCCTGCCGGTGGGAGGTGGGACATGGGCAGCCGCGTTTGATTTCCTGAGTCTAGTACCCCTTGCTTCTCACATCCTCAGTCAGGCTGCTGAGGCCAGCAGTGTGGTCACTCATATCTGACATAATGTGGGACCTGGATTTGTCACGAGGTGGCTGCGTCCTCAGGGCTCTTTACAAGGTTCAGAGCAAAGGGGACTAAGGCAAGTCTACGCAAGAGCCGAGTGGAGAGAACTGATCCTTATGTGCGTGGTCATGCGGCACACAGGGCTCCGGGAGAGTGGAGCTCTCATCCCTCATCCCACTCAGAAGAGAAGTGCTTCAGGCCCTGGCATCACCTCATCCCCATCCCGCCAGCAGCTCCGCCAGGTGGGGTCTCCCAGTTGTTCTGTCCCCACACTTACCTGCGAGCCTGTCTATGGTTGCAGTTAAAACCAGCCATGACCTCTTCACCTTTCTCTGCCCCTTGATTCCAGACAGTTGGTTTTGGAACCTGTTGCTCACAGACACCATGGAAATGGAGACTCTCACAGAAGCTGTGCAGTTCTACTACAGACAAAGTCTAGATTTCGTTTGGTATCGGCATTCTGGAAAGTTGTTTCCCCATAAACCGTATTTCCTGGACCTCTCCCCACAAAAGCTTTTGCATGTGTGGCAAAGAATGACAGCAGTCTCACATCCATCTGCCCATGTCTCCTGTCCTGCAGATGATGGGTACTTGTATCGCTCTTACGCCTTGGAAAGGACTCTGGCTGTGCTGTAGCAGGTTCCCCACCTGAGATCTGACCTTGCCTTCTCACACTTTAGCAAACTGAGGCTCGTTCCCTTTAGAGCCTTTCCGCACCTGCTGCACAGGCTCAGAGGCCTGTGGAGCTGCTGCCTCCTCCTCTGTCCCCACTGGGGAGAACAAAACAAAGCAGGAAGGTCAGATTCCACTTTTTCTGTTCTGAATGAAAGAAAATAACTTAAGCAGTAAGGGAATATTTGAAAGTTCTCAAATCATTACTTGAAGAAGAATAAATACTTCGTGCAGTGGTTCACACCTGTAATCTGAGCACTTTGGGAAGCCAAGGCCAGAGGATCACTTGAGCCCAGGAGGAAGTTTGAGGCTGCAGTGAACTGTGATTGAACCACTGCATTCCAGCCTGGGTGACAGAGCGAGATCCTGTATCAATCAATTCATCAACCAATCAATAAAAATTAGGGAACTAAAAGGTGGTAACATGGCCCACAGAAAGGCACTAGGCTCTACAGTGCAGTACATTTTAACCAGGGAACAGCCTCTGCGGAAGGAATGAGAATGGTCTGGAGACTCGGAGCTTCACCTGGGGGCAGGTGAGGGCACAGGCATCTGGGGTCAGACCAGGTGAAGGCAAGCTGCCGAGTGACAGCAGAGTGAGTTCTCTGATCCAGAATAAGATGTGAACTCTAAAGGCTTTTCCACACTTATCACTGGGTTTTTTTCCAGTATGAATTCTCTGATGCTGAGTAAGTTTTGCTCTCTGAATGAAGCTTTTTAAAGGTTCACTACGTATATAGGGCGAGATTTTCTCCTGTGTGTGTTGTCTGATAGTGAATAAGCAATGAACTTTGACCAAAGATTTTCTCACATTCATGACATTGATAGGGTTTCTCCCCAGCATGAGTCCTCTGTTGTCCAATAAGTTGTGCATGTAGACTGAAGGCTTTCCAGGATTCATCACACCTATAAATTTTGTCTCCAGTATGAATATTTTGATGCTGAATAAGGGCTGAGCTACAAATAAAGCTCTTGTCACTATTCATTACATGCATATGGCTTCCCTCCAATGTGGATTTTCTTATGCTAAACACGTTTTGAACTCTGAGTAAAGTTTTTTCTACAGTTGCTGCATTTGTAAGGATTCTCTCCAATCTGCATTCTCAAATGCACAATGAAATTTGAATTCCAACTGAAGGTCTCACTACATTGATTATACACATAGTGTTTCTTGCCAGTGTTAATTATCTGACATTTAATAAGATTTGCTCTCTGTTGTAAGCTGATATCTATCTAAAAGAAAAAATTAATAATAATTAAAAAGTGTTTTAATTTTTAAAAATTTTTAAAAAATAAAAAAATTTGCTCTCTGACTGAAGGATTTGTCACTCTTGTTGCAAATATAAGGTTTTTTTCCAATAGTTATTTTATGTTGAATAAGATTTGAGCTTTGACTGAAGCTTTTCCCACATTCATTACATGTGTAAGGATTCTCTCCAGCATGGTTTCTCTGGTATAAAACAAATTTTGAATTCAGACTGAAGGCTGCATTACTTTCTTCATCTCCTGAGGCTTTCTAATGCTGAATAAAATGAATTGCATTTGAATATTTTTCTATGTTTTCCACTCATAGGCTCTTTTTCCTGCATTATCTCTTTCATGAGTAAAAATGTTCAAACTCAAACTGAAATGTCTTCTAAATTCATTAACTTCCTGGGTTCTTTCTCTTATGAACAACTGTAAAGAGTTCTGGGAAATGATCCCTTCGAAACCAGGTTGGCTGAGTTTTCCCCAGATCTTCTATCATGTTAAAAAATTTCTTTGAAAC
>CAUYSK010052073.1:0-17695 GCA_963575035.1 Avahi laniger
CCTGAGTAAAAGCGAGACCCCGTCTCTACTAAAATTAGAAAGAAATTAATTGGACAATTAAAAATATATAGAAAAAATTAGCCGGGCATGGTGGCACATGCCTGTAGTCCCAGCTACTCGGGAGGCTGAGGCAGGAGGATCGCTTGAGCCCAGCAGTTTGAGGTTGCTGTGAGCTAGGCTGATGCCACGGCACTCTAGCCCGGGCAACACAGTGAGACTCTGTCTCAAAAAAAAAAAAAAAGAAAAAAAAGCAAGTGTTTGGAAAGGGAAGCGTCCCGTCTACTTACTCCACATCCATTATGTGCCAGGCACGGAAAGTGAGAGCCATGTGGTCCTTTGTCCTCAAGGGACCATCCTTTGGGAGAGGCAGATACTAGACAAAGAATTACCCAGAGAGAATTTCCCTGTGATAACAGGGTGGCAAGTGAAGAAGGGCAAGAAGGACAGGTGCCACCCAGGCTGGGGACTGTCCTCGGAGGCTCCTCTGGGGAGGGAACGTTCCTCTGTGGCCCTGGGCAAGGTGTGGGGAAAGCTGGGGGGACAGCATGGGCAAGGAGAGGTGAAGGCCGGGGAGAGCCACCCCGGAGGAAGGCGGGACCCAGACCCAGCCGGGCCCTGTTGGCATGGAGAGGAGACTGCTCTGTCCTCGGAGCACTGGGGAGCCACTGCAGGCTTTAAGCAGGGGAAGAGATGGGATTAGGTCTATCAACTTCTCGTTCATGTTAGATAGCCAAATGTTGTCGTTTAAAGCAAATTCCCTTTTCTGCTCTTTCCTAGAAACTGGGAAGAAAGGTTGAAGGATATGAGAAAGAACAAATTTAGGGAAATGCAAATTACTCAGAATGAGGTTTGTGGTTCTTTGGCGACAGGGCAGTGACCCAGCAAGTCACAGCCGCGCAGGAAAGTGGCTGGTAGTGATTTTTCTGCATCTCGCACTCCCACATTCACCTGGCTGCCAGCCTGGGTCCTTCAGAAAGGTTGAGGGCCACTTGCCAGACCCACAGGTGGCTGGTAGGAGGGGAACCGCGCAGCTTCCAGAGAAAGTGTCAAATTCGCTGCCACTGTACCTTTAGGAACCAGCTCCACACGGGCCACAGTCATGGCAAACAATGGTAATATTTACCAAGTATTTCTGGGAAAATGAGTGCAAAGTGCAGGAAATGCAGTGCAAATCGCTGGAACGCAGTACATTAGCAACATAGGACATTTAATGAGTCTTGGAAGAGAGATATGAATTTCAGGAAAATGTCAATTGCAGCAGAGTAAACAAGAGGCTTCTCCATCTCACTCTCCGCAGAACTGTATTTCAGTCTCCGGTTATAACTAGAGCTGTGATTCTTACGAGAGATTCGGTTCTGAACGTCAAGGAGGGGAGAACTGGGGGAAGGAGCCAAGCTGGGGTTGCTTGTGGATCACAAATCAGCAGTGTCAGGGCCACCAACGCGATCCTGTTTGAGGGAAACTAAAACTTACCTGGGGCTGATGTGCTCCCGTGAGGAGTGTTTGCTACAAAAACCGGATCCCTGCAGGGGTGCTGCAGTCTGAATGTTTGTGACCCCCCAACATGTGTATGTTGGAACCTAACCCCCAACATAATGGCATTAGATGGGGCCTTTGGGAAGTGGTTGGGTCCTGAGGGGGGAGCCCTCACGGATGGGATTAGTGCCCTTTTGAAAGAGACCCCCCGAGAGACCCCACACCTTTCCACCATGTAAGGATGCAGTGAGAAGGCACCATCTATGTACCAGAAAGTGGGCCCTTAGACACTGAGTCTGCCTTGGTCTCAGACTTCCAGCCTCCAGAACTGGGAGAAATAAATTCCTGTTGTTTCCAAACCACCCAGTGTATGGTATTTTGTTATAGCGGCCCCAACAGACTAAGGGAGAAAAACTGCCTAAATGTCACTGAAGGGTTGGGAACTACCATGGCTGCAGATGGGGATGGTATCTTGTCAAGGTCAGGGAAAGGTCGAGGTCAAGGCCACCCAAAGCATTTCTCACCTCAGGCAGCCATGTTCCTCCTATTGCAGGGACTACAGAGGGACCTGGGAAACAGGCACCCACAGCCTTGTCCAGGTGGCTCCATGTGGCTCCACCTAAACCCGCCTCTTCCCCAGCTCAATCTGCGGTCAGGCGAGGTCAGGCGCCCGCGGGCCGCAGAGCTGCAGACGGCATCGTGCTCATTCGCCTCCTTTCCCTGCAGTTCCCGACAGCCTCGTGGTGAAGGTGCTGAGCCAGCGCCTGGACCAGCAGGACAGCATTCAGAAAGGGTGGGTGCTGCACGGCTTCCCGCGAGACCTGGACCAGGCGCACATGCTGAGCAGCCTGGGCTACGATCCCAACAGGTGAGCTGCCCCGCAGGCCGCAGCCCTGGCCACGCCGGGTGCCTTCCCTCCAGGGCTCGGGGGAAGGGTCTATTTGACAGCTTCCACGTGCTCCCGAAGTGGAATTTCTCTTGGTCACACCATTGCCACCCCCCGCCCCCCACACACACCTCATTTGCCCTGCAGACTAGGAGTCAGCCTTGGGTTCAAATCTGACTCTCACTGCCCTGGCTGGACCTGAGCTTCCTCATGTGTAAAGCAGTGGGGAATACCAAACAGCCCTGCCTGCCCTGTGGGGTTGTTATACAGATCAGCTGACGTTCCCTTCTGCTGTTTTCACGGTTTCATTTTTACATTTAAACCGTTGACGTAGCTGGTATTTACTTTGATGTGGATATGCAGTATGAGTTCCTTTCTTCCCAAATGGCTAACCATTTTTTCCAAAACAGTGGTGCATGTCGTTGAATAGTCTGAACTTGAGAGTTCACCACATTGTATATATCGTGGAAAGCAACAGAGCCTACCCAAGGGAAAACAGCGAGGGCTGCTCCGTCAGACCTTGCGACAGCGAGGGGGCGGCCACCGCTGCCTGGAGCTGCGGCGGAGACCGGAGGCGGGCAGGGCGCGGAAGGCCTCGGTGCAGCCGTGCCCTGCGCCCCGACTGGAGCCGTGGGGCCACCGAGAAGCAGCGCGTCCTCCGCGGCTGGTTAGGGGCGCACGTTCGGCTCTCTCCGCTGGTCCTGCACTGGAAACAGTGGCAAAGATGAGGGGAGCTGCCGGTTACCGACAGTCCTGGCACAGGGGCCGACTGCTGCGGAGGCCGTGGTTCGCGTCCTGGGCAGGCTGCTGCAGGCTGTGGGTTCGAGTTCCATTTTTACGTATGAGCTGGCCGCTGGCCGGGCGAACGTCTGCGGGACCGCACGGCCGAACCGCTCCGGTTTCTCGCACGCGCGCTGGGCAGTCGGCGCGGACCACTCCTCTCGCGCTCCTCCTTGCTGTCTGCTTTGTGTGTTTGCTGTTCTGAAGGAAGACGATGACCATTGTGTCGTGTACAAGGGAAAAGGACGTTGAAATTTTAAATAGAATTGCCTTAGAGTTAGAAACTGATGTGTTGTAGTTTGATGTGGAAATGTCCTGCCTTTGCCCCTGAGTGAAACTGTCAGCGCTTTCTTCAGGCTCACGCTTTTCGAGTGTGTTTCTAGGTATTACATTATCTGTCGTTCTTCTTGTCGATATTATGGTAAGATATTTTCATCCCAGATTTTCTAAATGGATTTTCAGGAGTATAGGAAAGACATTGATTTGGGCTTATTCATTTTATACTCCAGCCTCCTTCTAGAACCCTCTTACTATTTCTGATAGTTCTTTAGTTGGTTTTCTTGGGTTTTTCAGGTGGACGATTATGTCATCTACAAATATTCATCTTTTTGCCTCTTGCTTTTCAATATTTATACTTTTCTTTTTGCTCTTATTAGGCAGTACTTGCAGAACAGGGTCATTATTGACAGGGTGGTTTTTCTTGACCTGAAGGGCTGTCGTGGTACGCTGCCATTAAGGCACTACCGGCTTTTGGTTTGAGGTGTATGCAATTTTTATAAAGAAGTATAACTTCATGGATTTAAATTGTCTGGAGTTGATGTTGAATTTTATAAGGACCTTTTCAGCATCTTTTAAGACAATTTAACATTTTTTCCCTTTTGATGTACTGATGTAATGAATTGTGTGACTAAGTTTCCTAACAGTAGGTCAACCTTTCGTTCCGAGAATGATGTTGGCTTAGTCACGGTACACTGTTCTTTCAATACTGCTGCGGAAGACAGAATTTTTGCCTGTATGGCCTTTGCCCTCTGGTGTGACACCTCTGAATGTTTTGTTATGCAACAAAAGGGACTTTGCATATGTAATCAATCCACCTGGCCGTAGAGAGGTCATCCTGGACTATCCAGGTGGGCCCAAAATGATCAATGAGCCCTAAAAGCAGAGCTCTCTTCTGAGCGAGGGAAGAAGAGGGAGACAGAGAGGTTGGAAGCCTGACGCCATTGCTGGCTCAGAGGTGGGGTGGGGAGCTGTGGGACCTGAGCAGGAAATGAATTCTACAACAACCAGTGAACCCCGGGTAAGAACCACAGCCCTGGCCAACACCTTGATCTCGGCCCCGTTAGACCCATACCAGATTTCTGACCTACAGAAACTGTGAGGCCATAAATTTAGTGTTTTTAAGCAGCTGAGTTTGTGTCACTATGTTATGGCAGCTACGGGAAACAGGTGCTGCTGGGCTCTACTGGTTACATTTTTGTTTAGGTTTTTTGTGTTAACATACATATGTAAGATGGATTAGAATTTTTTGTTTTTTTTGTACTTTGTCAGGCTTTAGTATCAACGATAAGGTAATTTCATGGATTTTCATTCTCTCTCCATATCTGAGAGAGTTTTGAACTGTTTCTTAGAGCTGGCTCTTTTGGGCAAAGGTAGCTTGTTGACAGTTCAATTGATTTTGTTCACCGTGTTTAGTCAATTTGAATTTCTCTCTTGTCCGATGCTTGGCCTTTTCCTAGAAAATCATCCCTTTCCCCTGTGTCTGTAAACGTATTAACATAATTTGAATATCTCGTGTATTTTTCCCATTTCTTCTGTATCTGTGGTTATTTCCTCTTTATTATTGCTTGTTTTATGTATTTATGTTTTCATCCTTTTTGAGGATTAGTTTAGTAGCCTGACTTTTCAATTTTTTTTTTTTTTACCAAAGAAAGCTTGGATTTATTTATCAATTCTATATTTTTTCCTGTATTCTATATTCATGAAATTTTGTTTCTCTTGATTAATGACTTATCTTTCTGTTGGGTTTATTTTGTTCTTTTTCACAAAAGTATAAGCAAAATGTGTAATTCACTTATTTTCTGTATTTCTTGTTTGGTATGAAAATGATAAAGGCCTTGAATTGTCCTCTCTTATGACTTTAGCCATGTTCCATAGAGTTTTCTTTTCTTTCTTTTTTTAAAATGTATTCTGAAGGTATGATTTAATTTTTTCTTACACTTGAGAGTGTTTTAGGAGAGTTTAAAAATTTTTCTAGGTAGTTGGTATTTTTGTTATTATTTCAACTTTCATTATTAGTTCTTCATTTTAGTACAGAGTATGGAGAATTTGTTTAAGTACAGCCTCTAAATTTTTGGAAATTATTTATTCTGTGGATAATTATTCAACAGGTTTTTGAAAATAGTGTATATTTTAAATTTAAATTTATAGAATTCAACGTATGTATTAAGCCAAACTTATTAAATAATTTTATTATTTAGATCCTCTATATCCTTGCATCTTTTTTCTTGTTGTTATTTGTTGATGGTGGTGGCCTATCAACCTGTCAAGGACTAAGAGATTTGTTAATTTCTCATTAATAGTATATTTCTATTGATTTTTATTGTATTTCCTACAGTTTTTGATTTATTCGTTTTGGCGCTATGTTATTTAGTGCATAAAGGTTTATGTTAGCTACGTGTTCATTGTGAAATGTATTTATGATGAAAGCGGCCATCTGTGGCCGATAGCTGCTTATCTATTTCCATATTCATTCTGTCTTTCCTCCTCAGTAACAAAACAGCAGCTTTCGGAGGAGCGTGTTGGTGTTTGAAAAGACCCCATTTTCCAGTCTTCTTTACAGTTACATGGAACCACAACACCAGCTCTGACCAATGAGAGTTCTAAACGGACAGCTGTCTGGCTCTTCAGGAGACCCACTGTAAGGGAGCTAACTCAGTTGGAAGGAGTTAGATCTTTGTTTGTTTTGCCTTTCCTTTCTTACTTTCTGTTTCTCCTGAAGTTAATAATCACCTTTCTTTTTCACTTACCGAGTTTTCGCTGTACCTATTTGTTAATTATTTCCATACCTTATAATAGCCTTTCAGAATAATTTTCCACAAAGGCCATCATATTACATAAACTATCAATTCCAGTTTTTTTCTCAGTCACACTCATTCCTCTCCTGTTTGGACTGGTTTTTCTTTAAGCTTATTAAGTGGCTCACATTCCAGGACTTTTCTTTACTATGATCATATAATACTTTTCTTTACTGTATTTCTTCTGAGTTGCAGTCCCTGTTTTCTGAATCACACATCTTCCTCTTTCTTACATAGTCCCTTGGTTTGACATAACATAACCTCCTGCCGCTTCTCAAGTTAAAAGGATAGTTCTGCAGTGGTAGGCTGTTATACCTGCAACGTATCTGCTCCGAATTGAAGCGGTCACCTTCTGTGACTGGTACGCAGATGTCATCCTGGGATTCTCACTCACTGTCACACTGCAGATTCTCTTCACCCCACTCCCATGTTAAATATTTCTTTTCTGTAGTATGTGGCTTCCTTTCTTGGTTTACTACCTTGTTTTGGTTGAGCACATCCATCAGTAGCTTCCTGAGAAAGGTGGCATAGGAGGTAACTTTTTTGAGACCTTGCATATCTTAAGGTGTCTTTATTCTATCTTCTTACTTGTTGGATGAGTTGGACGAGTGAGAAATTATTGGCTGGAAATCCTTTTCCCTCAGAGTTTTGAATCTCCAGTGCTGCTATTAAAGTCCAATGCTAATATGATTCCTAATCCTTCATATGTGACTTTTTTTTTTCTCTAGAAGTTTATAGGATCTTCCTTTTGTCTACAGGGTTCTGAAATTTCATAGCGAAATTTCACTTACATCCTTGGTAGTGGTCAAATTTACTCCATTGTATCAGAAATTAATCTGGAAACCTGTGTCCTTCAGTTCTGGGAAATTCTCTTGAATTATTTTGTTAATTATTTCTTTCTCTTCTCTTTGTAGCTTCTGTTATTTCGGTATTGGATCTTCAGGACTGGCCTTCTAAATACACAAAAAAATATATTTTTTCTCTCATACTTTGGGGGTTTTTTGCTTGTGTTTGTGGGGGGGGGTCAGTTTTTGTTTTGTGGTTTTTTTTTTTTTGCTCTTCTTTCTGGGACATTTCCTCAACTTTCTCTTCCAACCTTTTAATTGAATTTCTAATTTTTGCTGTAATGTTTGTTTATTTTTATAATATTCAAGAGCTCTTTTTTTGTTTTGTGATATTTCTTTAACAGTTTCTTGATTTTGTTTCATGGATTTGTTTCTCTCTTGAAAATGTTAATGACATGTTCGATTTGTAGGGCGGTGAGGGGAGGGCTTTCCCTCCTGCATAGTCTGTTTCTATTGGTTTTTGTTTGTCTTAGTCTCATTCTTTGTTGATAGAGTCTTTTTCTCCCTAGATGTTGGATTACCCTTGGTCGTTTGCTCATGTCTAAAAGTGGGGCTCTAAAAGGCTATTTGGAAGCTGCTGGTGCATGGCAGAGCCGGTAGACTGAGCCTTCACTGTGGGGTGACATAATTAGGCCATTCGTGCAGAACCTCCCACTAAGTGTCAACAGTCTTAGGTCTTTTCCGCTGTGCTGCTCAGACTCCCCGGAGAGGACTTGTCCCACCTCCTGCTGGAGGGCAAAGGCCTTGCTGCCAGGGTCTGGGGGTCCAGGGGAAGCAGGACCGTGGGAAGCGGGGCGGGGGAAGCAGGGCTCACATGCTGCGTGTGGGATGCACATTTTTGCCTGATCCCCCTGTGTTTGGTAAAGACTCGGACTGGCAACTGTACTTAGCATTCTTCAGTCCAAAGAGCCCGTATTTTATCTTCTCTGGAGAGTAAGTTTTTAACTTCCACTGAAGTGGCGGAGAGATGTTCGCTCGGCGGGTGGAGTGAGGAAGGGGTCTAGGACTCACTCTCTTCTCAGACAAATTTCAGCCAGTCCTTGTTTTAGCCACCAGTTCCACAGTGGCGCCCGAGCCCGAGCCCATGAGCGTTTTCTGGTGAAGACTGGACTGATTCTCAGCTTTCCTGCTCCTGATTTAGGACTCACATGGTGTCTTCTCTTCTCCATCTTTTTTTTTCTGGTATGTGTTTCCTTTGAATTTTGTTATTGTTATTGTTAACTTCTCATCTGCTCCCCTTCCGTTAACTTAGAAAATGACCTAATCTGTTTCTAGTTTTACTAGTCTCTTCACATGATTTGATTAAGCCTATGTTTCTCAATTTGTCAGTTTTGAGTGCAGCAGAGTATCTTGACTCCTTCAGATGGAAGACGAAAGGAAAAAATGGCCTCACATGTCCCCCTCCCCGTCTGCTCTCCATTTTGGGGGAGGCAAGGACAGACACTTCCTGAAATTTTTTTTGTGCCAGTCTATTATACACAGATTATTCTTTTTAATCTGTATTGATTAAGCTTTTCTTTCTAGAAATGTAATATTCCGGTTTTGGCTATAATTGCTATGTTTATGAAGTTTTCAATTCTCTCTAAAACTAGATTAAGAATTCAACACCAGCTGTTTATGTAATTCAACCTCCTCGTTTATTAATTTTGATTTATCTGTCATTTGAATGGATTACACGTTTGAGTCATTTTCAGCAAGGGTACATAAATACTAAACTTTCTATATTCTTGCATATTTGAGAGAATGTCTCTGTTATTCTTACTTGCAAGCAACATCTGGCAAAAAATTCTTTGACAGTATTTCTTCCCCCACCCCGCCCCTGCCCTCGGCATCCTAAATCTTTTCTACACAGTCTCTGATGTCTTCTGGGGCTGCAGTCACATTTGAGACCAGCGAGAATTTTTTCCATCACAGAGAATGAACTTCTTTTTAGGATCTCGCTCTCTCTCTCTCTCTTTCCCTCCCTATCCCACGCTGTCTCTCTCCCCTACTTTTTAAGTTCATTTACATTCACCAGGCCTGATCTCAGTCTCAGTTCTCTTTCTTACTTTTCTCTGGATGTTATGAATTCTTTCTACTTACGGTATTTCAGGAGAATTTTTTTCTAGTAAACATATTAATATTTTCCTGGTATTTGCTTTGTCTTCTTCAGGAAGACCAATTATGTGTATGTTGGATACTTACCAACTGTTTTTCATAATTGTGTGGTTTTTTTTCCCTAGTAGCTTTTATCTCTTTCTTTTCTGTACTATTTTCTCAAGTTCATTCTTCAGGACAACTGACTGTTTTCTGTTGTGTTTATTTCTTGCTACTTCTCATTTGTTTTTTGTTTCTGTAATGCTTTTACTTTTCCTTTAGGTATTTTCCTTTAACTTTGTCAGCTTTCTTTGCATCTCACTTTAAAAAATCTCATCATCTTTTCTTTCATTTCCTATATCGTAGAGCCTATTCTCTCTAAATTACTTTGAGCATATTGATAAGATTTTATCAAAAATGTTCTAATGGGCTGGGCACACGGTGATGCACACTTGTAGTTCTAGATACGCAGGAGGCTGAGGCAGGAGGATCACTTGAGCCCAAGTGTTTGAGGCCACAGTGAACTATGATTGTGCCACTGCACTCCAGCCAGGGTGTCAGAGTGGAACCCTGTCTCTACAAAAAGAAAGAAAGAAAAGTACTTACGTTCCTGGAGTAAAAGGTATTCATTGTCTCTCCTCCTTTATTTTTGTTTAACCTTTATGACCTTTTCCTTTCCTTTTTTTTGATAACATCTGTACCTGGGTCCCAAGATAGATACGTTTTCTAAATCATTTGTCTTCGGATAGGCCTGTTGTTTGTCTAAGAATAGTGTGAGTTGGTCTATTAGTTTCCTATAGCTGGCATTATAAATTACTGCAAACTTGGCAGTTTAAAATAATACAAATGTATTGTCTTATAATTCCACAGCGCTAAAGTCAAGGCGCTGTCAGGGCTGCATTCCCTTCGGGAGGTTCTCGGGAGGGTCCATTTCCTTGCCTTTTCCAGCTTCTAAAGGCACCCCGCTTCCTTGGCTCACGGCCCCTCCCTCCGCCTTCAAAGCCAGCAGTGCTGCCGCCCTCTGACCCTCTTTCTGTGCACATTTCTCCCTCCGGCCAGAGCTGGGAAAAGTTCTCAGACCTTAAGGACCCACATGATTAGATTTGACCCGCAGCCCCCAGATAACCTGGGAGAATCTAATCATATCTTGGTCCTTAACTTAACCTCATCTGCAAACTCCCTTTTGCCATGTACAATAACCTCTTCACAGAGTCCGGGCATTCGGAGATGAGCGTCATGGGGGTGGCATTATTCTGCCTTCCACAGTTGAGTCTCCTGAACGCTGTTTTGGTTGTATCCCTGGAGTCCGGGCTGGAGAGCTTCCCTTTGGAAGACTGAAGCCTCCGTTCAGGTCTAGGGCAACAGAGATGCCCAAGTCTTAACCTGAGCATCCTCTTTTACTACAGGGACTGAGTACCAGGAGGCCAAACATCCACGCTCTGTTCTCTCCTAACGTACTAATGCACCAGACTCCAGCGTCAGCTGCTTAGCTGTGTGAGCTCATCTCCTACCTGAAGATGAAAGGCACTGGGGAAAAATGCACAACGGTCACTTTAAAGAAGGCAGGGTCGGGTGTCATTAACACGGTGGGGTGGGAGAGAATCTAGTGCTGGTTTTCTGGAGCCTGGAGGGAAAAATGACTGTTTTGTTTATTGAGCCTACGCACCAGTACGGCAAGACCAACATGGGGGAGGGCACAGTGTTTGTTCAAAAGAGTACAGGGAAGAATATTCAAGAACCAATTTGATTTAGGGCAGGGTTGCGAGTAAAATACCTCTCCATTCTCCATGGAGTAAAAATCACTTTCTAAAGACTTAGTAAATAATGCCAGTTTAATTTATTTGACCCTAGGGCCAGAGGACAGGGAGGAAAAAAAATGTATTTATTTACAATGTAGGTTTAATCCCATGCTGTTTAATCAACCTCCCGTATTCACTGAGGGTGTGTTTTTCTTCCGCCTTTCTCATCTCTGTCTCTTCTGTTTCCACCACCTTAGCTTTCAATTAAACATTTGTATGATTAACTCAGAAAGTAATTTTAGCCATAAACCTTCAACTCCAGATACAGACTAAGAAAGAGAGAAATATTCTAAAATGAAATCCACCTACCACTGGGATGACTATCAGGACCATAATTCTGGTTTGGTTGTGATGACAATTATAAAACACTCTAGCTGCAGTGTTGCTGTTCTTGACACCAGCAGGAAATCTTGACAGAATTATAGCCTAGAAATCAATCTGGGAATACGATACAGACATCTATAATTCAGATATGAAAACAATCTACAAAGCCTCTTTTTTAGGAAGGTTTGATGAAATTAGATTAAAATAAATTTACATATATATCAATTTTATTAAAATATATTCACACTAGTAAATAGAGTTATTGGGGAAGGGTAAGCTATTCTGTGTATTAGACACAAAAATAGACCTGTTTGGCTTATCAGAAAACAAAGTTATTGTCTCCTTGTCAAATATAAATCTCTCCTTAGAACTAATAAATGGATAGTGTTCAAATGCAATGTTTTGTCTCACTCCTACCTCATAAACCCATGGCACATAATACTAAATTATATTCCACTGAGCAGTATCAATCTCTTGATTCCAACATCATACAGTGAGGGAAACAAACCAAGTAATTGATGTGTCGAAAAGAAGGAGAAAAAGTTATTTGAGAACAAATAAAATGGGCTATAAAGTTTGTTAAAATGTAATAATAGTAAAAAAAAAAAAAGAAAGAAAGAAAGAAGAAAGAAACAAAGAACTATCCAAGGCTACATCCAGAGCTCTGCCCTCTGCCTGACTGTAAAATAATTCATTTCATGCTGCAAGTTTGTAGCACAGTATTTTCTTTCAAAATTAATGCTGACTACAGAGAGGGCGTATAGGATTCTGATTGATGTTGGGAAGTTTGTGGTGTATCAGGAAGAACTGGCTTTTTTTGCATCCTCCTTTCCCGAGCTGCAGGGAGGGAGGGGCGGGGCAAGCTGCGACCTTAACCCTCCTCCAAGGTCTTGGTCCTGATCTTTCAGAAATCCCTGTAGAAAGAGGTTAAAGGAGGGACCTAGACGACTCAGTGGCAATGAAATTCAGCAGAATGGTGGCAGACATTTTATTAGTCTTTTCTTTAGTATTTCTCTTTTTCTATTCCATTGGACTAAATTTTAGGACTACCAAAAAAATCACCCCAAGAATGATATCTTTGATTAGCTTATTTGTATCCCAGGCTGTTTTGTGCAAATTTTTGAATTTTTATTTGTTATCATTGTTTAAATAAGACGGTTGCGTGTGGCCCACATCTGGAGGAGCCCAGAGGCATCTGGCTGTCCCTGGGAAACCGGTGTCAGGTCTCTTCTCGTTGCATTTGGCTTCTCTTGGTGCTGGCTTTGTTGCTGTTGGCTTTGCTAAGCAGACGTTTGACACACAGGCATTTCCTATGTGTGACAGCCGCGGAGGGGAGAGGGGCTGGCGAACGCTGCACACCCAGTGCGGCCTTCAGACAAGTGGGTCTGGAAGCCTGCTTTTCAGATTTCCTGGGGCCAGGCCCTGCAAACAAACCCTGGTGGCTCCGAATGGGACATCTCTGCTCGGTAGTCCTGCAGGTCGGCTGAGGCTGGCCCAGAATGTTCCATTCTGGCTACTGCTTTACATCTCATTTAATTCTTTCAACAGCCCCATAAAGCAGGTTTGCTCAGGGGAAAGGCACCCAGCTTTTGAGAAGCTGAGAGCATGTCCCCGGCCCTAGGCCACACAGCTGGACAAGACCAAGGAAGAGTCCAGCCGTGAGCCCAGCTCTTTGCTCTGATCTGGTAACGTTGTATCCTTTATGCCACAGGATCAGCATTTATCCCGGTGCTGGCTAGCTACTTTGCAAAAGACACACTTAATCTCAGTTTCTGTATCCGTCAAATGGGACGATAATCTCTTCTCTTTTAACCTCACAGTACTGCTGCTCTGGAGAGGAAATGGAATATGTGTGCGTGTGATTCATAACTGGAAAGCGCCAGACATATACCGTAGGCGGATGAGCACTGGCTCTGTGCGTGCGTCCCCACAGCGCCTCCTGTCGGGCAGACTGTCACAGAGACACGGGGGACAGAGTTTGTCTTCTCTCCTGTTCTTACATAATAACTTACACACTCACGACCCCAACATAGGTATGCTACAGGTTTGTCTACAAGTTAAGAAGTATAAAAACATTGATTATGATGGTTACCCATGTGATTTTGAATTCTTGCTCAATAAAAAAAGGCTAGAATGGCAAACTATGAAGGGATGACCATCAAAGAGTATTTGCTGTATCTACTCATTATGGGTTGATACAACTAACTTATTGCTATTTAAAAATGTTTTTCTCTATTAGCAATCTGCTTTCCCTTCTTACCTGTGGAAGACATTTCAAAGGCTCTGGTTGGGTTGGAGTTGGGAAGACGGCCCGTTCTCCTGGCGTCCTGTGGGGCAGAATGACCCTGAAATAGTCAAAGACAAAATCGCCCTTTGGTTCAGGACCCTGTCGAGCCAGGCAGACTGAGAAGCTCTAATCAGGGCATTTAACAGCACTGATAAAATTATTCCACTAAATGCTGGTTTGATTTCTTGGTTTCAATTATGTTAAATTTTAAACAATGGAATATTATGGTACATTGTGAAATTAAAAACTGAGTTGGCATATAGTTTAAATGCTAGAGCCCTCTAATTTGATTTAAAAGCTTGTTACTTTTTCATTTCGTATGACAATTTCTTGTGGGGGACAACACAATGAAACCCTTGGATAATGACTTTGCCATTTCTAATCTGGTCAAAATTGAGAAGGATGCTATAGTTTCTTAAGAGGAGAGCAGTAGTACCAAAGAAAAAAATGAGAATACAAAATAAAGAGGATTTCTTGCCCCTTCCTCCCTCCCTCTCTCCCTTTCTCTCTCTCTCCCTCCCTCTCCCTCTTTCTCCCTCATTATGACCCGCTCCTTCCAGGAAGCTCTCGTATTTCTGCAGCTGATCCTGGCGTGGATTAGGGATAATAAACAGCCCATTAATGGAGGCCTGAACCAGGAAATGGAGTTGGAATCAGCAGCAAAATTCGGTGGCTGACGAAGGTTAATAACTCCATTACTGCAGCTCTGTGCCTGAGCCGCCCGACGAGCGGGGTGTTAGCCTTATCTTACTCCTCATTAATTGAGCTAATAGAACCCGCGTGACCCTGCCTCGCTGCTGCCATCGGAGAGTTTACCAGACATGGGCTGGAATACATATCATTGACTGTGCGCTCCGTGGTGCCTTTTATTTTTGGAAGAAAGATCTTTCCTAAAGATCGGTGAGCCACAAGCCCCGCCCCAACAGTAGCTGCGCGGTGACTGCAGCAGGATCCCGACATCAGTCCGTTGTCGCATGAGCAGTGCTGCAGCCAGGGCCTGCCGGGTCCCTCTGCCCCTCCAGACAGACGTCCACTTTGGGATTGAAGGCTTAGGCTCAACTTGGACGGCTTTGGAGGAAGTGGCCGTTGTTTCCACAGTGTCTGGGGTGGAGGGTGCCTCTTCTGGGTCTCCTCTTTCTTTAAGCCTTTGGCCGGTGTCTCTTTTGCACCCCGTGCCTCCCCACCCCAGAGTTGCCTGCTCGTTGGCCACCTGTTTCGGACAGTCCTGCTTTGCTGCTCTACTGGCCAAGCGGTCCGGGGGGCGCTACCTAACCTTTGTGAGCCGCAGTTTCCTTAACTATCCAGTGGGGCAATAACCCCGCCCTTCTTACCTCTCCGTGTGCTGGACTGGTGGACGCATGTGCTGAGGAAATATGTGTGGGTGGGACTGATGAACCGAGAAGGCCCTGTGCAACCAAGCTAATGTTAGCAACAGATTGAAAGTCAGAATCTGAGCTTGCTGGGGGGCCGGGCTCGTTCTGTGGCACAGGAGGTGGCGGCGGCGGGACTGGGGAAGAACGGTGTGGCGTCAGAGCTAATCATCTTGGATCACTTCTACTTGGGCAGGTCGTTAGCTTCTCTGTGCCTCAGTTTCCTCAAGTCAGAACCAGGGACGGTTGCGTTGGGGACATCCGGTGAGAGGATTACGTGAGGTGATGCTCAGATGCACTTGGCACAGAGCCTGGCACGAATGGGCTCCACGTGTGTAACTGCCTTTGTCACTAAGGCATTGCAACTCCGGGCCTTTCCGTGGGGACCGGAGCTTCTGAAAAGTAAGGTCAGACAAGTCCTCACGCAAACAGCAGCTGCAGGTGTTGTGGCCCGGGCCGCCCTCTGAGCAGACGCCTGCCCTCTGCGGTGGATGGGGAGGAGTTGGAGAAGGCGCCTGGCAGCACGTGGCAGGAGGGTGGTCCTGCGCACAGACAAAGACGCAACCGCACTCTCGCCCAAGACCCCGTGGACCAGCAAACTGGGAAGTGCCGACGCAGAACAGCCTCGCAGGCTGGAATGGAGCTTTGAAACCCGTCTTTGAAAACCGTGTATTTTTCATCACCTGTAAGATTTAAAGCTCTGACAGGAAACACGGCACAGTGACGCTCCGACAGGTGAAAGGCAGCAGTCTTTCTTACAGCTCCAAAGGGAGAAGGCCGCCAGGCCACGCAGGGCCGTGCCCGGTGTGGGACAGGGCGACAGCAGCTGGGGCTGGGGAAGGCAGCTCGCGGATGGCCAGCAGCGTGGGGCTCGCTAGGTTTGGCAGCCTCCCTGTGGGTCGGCTGCGTTAAGTAATCTCAGAGGCTCCAGGCACAGTGGCTATCTGGAGTTGTCTAGAACCTGTCCCCAGATGGCATGCGGGAGCCAGATGAGAGCAGTGGCAGGGGTGGGGTCTCAGAAAACTGCCCGGGAAGGGGAAACAGGAGATTTCAGCCATGACTCAAATCCTGGGCCAGGGCAGCCCGTGCGAAGGAGTCTCCCCCAGCCCCGCGTGGGACAGATGAGAGGGTACCGGCTTGTCCTGAGTTCACATTCTTCTCCTTTCCGGGGTGGAGGCCCACCTGTGCGGGTACCTTGAAGAGGTTCAAGCTCAACCCGAAGGCCATCCGTCCCTGCAGCCCTCCACCTCTCGAAGCTCCGCGTCACGCGCATCCTGAGGCTGTGGGGGTGAACCACCCCGTCCACGCTTTCAGATGCACTGCCCCATGACCGGCCACCATCCTGTGCCACCAGAGCAGTCACCGCTGCGCTTGTCACAGCCGCTTGCGCTCAGCAGCAGCCCACCCTGAGCACTGTGGCTCTCAGAGCAAGTGCTGTGCTTCGCCGTAGCCAGAGCGCGTGCTGCCTGGTGAGCGGGATTTCGCAGCGTGCCTGCAGCGCGGCCTGAGCCTTGCGCTGGGCCGGGGAGCGGCAGCTGGCTTACCCAGCCTGGAGTTTGGCAGGAGGTGCCCCTGGGCCTGAGCCCAAGGATGTGGCTAGTAATGGTGGTGAGAGGCCATCAGCCCACAACCCCTGGAGTTGTAGCATTTTAATCTTTCAGTAAATAAGAACTGGGGTGGAAAAAGGAAAGTCCTCCCATTATTTTCCCACCTAGGGACTGTTGACATTTTACTCCTTATTTCCAATGTTTGCGTAAGAAGGAGCCTCGTGAGGATGACGCTAAGCAGATGTGGAAGGTCAGCACTGCTTCTTTCCTGGGTTAAAACTAAGTTTATGACAGTCTGTTACTAGGTGTGTTGTCTGTCATTGAGAGCGCAAGAGCAATTACTTTTGCAGCAACGACATGGAAAATGTACATCACCTTTGAACTCCTTGTCTGCAGCCTCCAGGATCTTTTGGAGTGAAAAATACAGTGAATTTGCAGAGAGAGAAAGAGCCCAGGTGACCACAGGCCCAGCCCGGCTGTCCCCAAGGTGCCTCCGGCCGGTGGGGAAAGCTTCACAGGGGCCGTGGAGAGGTGGCCTGTCCTGGCCGGGAGTGTGACCTTGAGGAAGAGACAGGTGCATACCACATAACAAGGGATTTGCATGGTATTTTCTTAGTGAGTCATTTTGTGAGTTTAGAACAGACACTAACAACCTCGCCGCAGTATGTTGAAACTCAGTTTAGTTATTTACCATTTAAAGTGTTTTCCTAAGAGCTTTCCGAGAGGCACCCAGCCCTGCCTCGATTGTAGGTTTGACTTTCCTGCTGTCTCCAAGAGGCCTAGGAGAGGTTTCCAGGGTCCGTTTGCCATTCTCTACTCTTAGCATGTCATTCTGGGTCAATGTGTCCTTTGGAGAAAAAGTGACGACTTTCCCCATTTTCCTGTTGTGGTGTCTGAGGACCTTCACGGCCGGAAACCTCCCCTCCTGCCCAGCCTGGTTCTCCCTTCCCCGCTTTGGGGTTCGCTATTCTTCGCCGACAAAGCACATCTCAATTTCCTTTCCCCTGAGGATTCCAGGCTCTTATTAGGGACCCAATGGGTCGTGTTCAAGCGGTAACAGTTCGGCCTGCGCTGGTGGTGAATGAGACATCGGAGGAGATACACACGCCTCCCCCGCCGTGGAAATCGAGCTCCAAAGCAATCTCCACGCCTCAGGTGGAGAATGACAGGTGACCTTTAACAGAACAGAGCCCGGGGTAGTTGGCATTTGAGTCGAGCTCTGATGGAGACG
>CAUYSK010052074.1:0-21857 GCA_963575035.1 Avahi laniger
CATAATGTTCCCCAGTTCCATACATGTTGTTGCAAATGGCAGGAATTCATTCCTTTCTGTGGCTATGTAATATTCCATTATGTATATATACCACAATTTCTTTATTCATTCAGCAACTGATGGGCACTTAGGTTGATTCCATATAATGGTTATTGTGAATAGTGCTGCAATAAACATGGGAATGCAGATACCTTCTTGATATACTGAATTCTCCTCCTTTGAATATATACCCAGCAGTGGGATTGCTGGGTCATATGGAGTTCTATTTTTAGTTTTTTGAGGAACTTTCACACTGTTCTCCAAGGTGGTTGCACAATTTACATTTCCAAAAACAGTGTACAAGGGTTCCCCTTTTTTCACGTCCTTACGAGCATTAGTTATTGTCTGTCTTTTTGATAAAAGCCATTTTAACTTGGGTGAGATGATATCTCATAGTAGTTTTCACTCACATTTTTCTGATGACTAAAGATGTTGAGTATTTTTTATGTACCTATTGGCCATTTGTATGTCTTCTTTTGAGAAATGTCTATTCAGATCCTTTGCCCATTTCTTAAATGGATTATTTGATTTTTTTCCTATTGAGTTTCTGGAGCTCCTTATATATCCTAGTTATCGATCCTTTGTCAGATGGGTAGAGTTTGAAAATAGTTCCCCCCATTCTGTGAATTGTCTTTCCACTTTGTTGTTTCTTTTGTTGTGCAGAAGCTTTTTAGCATGATGTGATCTCATTTGTCCAATTTTGCATTAGTTGCCTGCACTTTGTGGGTATTACTCAGGAAGTCCTTGCCCAGACCACTGTCCTGAAGCTTTCTCCAATGTTTTCTTTCAGGAGTTTCATAGATTTAAGTCTTTAATCGATTTTGATTCGGTTTTTGTATATGGCAAGATATAGGGTCTAGTTTTATTCTTCCACATATGGATATCCAGTTTTCCCAGCATCATTTATTGAAGAGGCTATCCTTCCCCACTGTATGTTCATGGCACCTTTGTCAAAGACAATTTCACTGTAGATGTGTGGATTTATTTCTGGATTCTCTATTCTGTTCCATTGGTCTCTCTGTCTATTTTTATGCCAGTACCCATGCTGTTTTGATTACTACAGCTCGTAATTTAATTTGAAGTCAGGTAATGCGATTCTTCCAGTTTTGTTCTTTTGCTCAGGATGGCTTTGGCTATTCAGAATCTATTGTGGTTCCATATAAATTTTAGGATTAATTTTTCTATTTCTCTGAAGAATGCCTGTGGTATTTTGATGGGGATTGCATTGAATCTGTTTGGGTAATTGCAAACAGATTGCATCGAATTTGCTTTGGGTAATATGGACATTTTCACAATATTTATTCTTCCAATACATAAGCATGGAATATCTTTTTATTTCTTGCACCCTATTCAACTTCTTTCATCAATGTTTTATAGTTTTAACTATAGAAATCATTCATTTTTTTGCTTAGGTTTATTCCTAGGTATTTTATTTTATTTGTAGCTACTGTAAATGATGTTACTTTCTTTATTTCTTTTTCAGATTGTTTGCTGTCAGCATATAGAAATGCTACTGATTTTTGTATGTTTATTTTGTATCCTGCAACTTTACTGAATTTGTTTGTCAGTTCTAATAATTTTTGGGTGGAGTCTTTAGGTTTCTCTAGATATAAGATCATATTGTATGCACACAAGGATAATTTGACTTCTTTTCCAGTTCGGATGCCCTTTGTTTCTTTTTCTTCTCTAATTGCTCTAACTAGAACTTCCAGTACTATGTTGGATAACAGTGGTGAAAGTGGGCATCCTTGTCTTGTTTCAGATCTTAGAGGAAAGGCTTTCAGTTTTTCCCCATTCAGTATGACACTTACTGTGGGTCTGTCATATATGGCTTTTTTTGTGTATTAAAGTAAGTTCTATCAATACTCAGTTTTTTGAGAGTCTTCATCATGAAAGGATATTGAATTTTATTGAATGATTTTTCAGCATCAGTGAAATGATCAGATGATTTTTGTTCTTCATTCTGTTGAAATGACGTATCATTGACTGATTTGTGTATATTGAACCATCATTGCATCTCTGGGATGAATCCCATTTGATCACGATGAATAATCTTTTTAATGTGCTGTTGAATTTTGTTTGCTTAGTCTTTTGTTGAGGATTTTTGCATCTATGTTCATCAAAGATATTGGCTGGTAGTTTTCTTATTTTGTTGTGTCTTTGGGTTTGATATCAGGGTGATACAGGCCTCATAGAATGAATTTGAGAGTATTCCCTTCACCTCAATTTTTTGGAATAATTTATGTAGGATTGGTATTAGTTCTTCTTTCAGTGATTTGTAGAATTTAGCAGTGAAGCCATCAGGTTCTGGGCTTTTTTTGATGAGAGACTTTTTTTTTACTGCTTTTATCTTATTACTTGTTATTGGCTTATTTAGGTTTTGGATTTCTTCCTGGTTCAATCTTGGTAACTTGTATGTCTCTAGAAATTTCTCCATTTCTTCTAGTTTTCCCAATTTATTGGCATATACTTGCTCATAGGAGTCTGTAAGGGATTTCTGCAGTATCAATCTCAATGTCTCCTTTTTCATCTCTGATTTTTAAAATTTAGTTCTTCTCTCTTTCTCTCTTTTTCTTAGTCTTGCTAGAAGTGTGCCAATTTTGTTTATCTTTTCAAAAAATCACCTTTTTGTTTCATGAATCTTTTGTATATTTTGTTGCTTCAATTTCATTTATTTCTACTCTGATCTTTATAATTTCTTTTCTTTTACTAATTTTGAGTTTGTTTTGCTCTTGTTTTCTAGTTTTTTGAGATGCATCATTAGGTTCTCTATTAATATTTGAAGGTTTTCTATTTTTTGATGTAGGCACTTATTACTATAAACTTTTGTCTTATCACTGCTTTTGCTGTACCCCATAGGCTTTGATACACTATGTTTTAATTTTCATTTGTTTTGACAGATTTTTAAATCTCCTTCTTAATCTCTTCATTGACCCACTGGTCTTTCAGGAGCATATTGTTTAATTTTCATGTGATGATATATTCCCCAGTGTTCCTCTTGTTATTGATTTCTAGATTTATTTCATTGCGGTCAGAAAAAATACTTGGTATGATTCAAATAGCCTGTCTTCAGGCTCACTAGTTCTACCTTCTGCTTGGTCAATTCTTCTCTTGAGATACTCTGATACATTTCTCATTTGTCAGCTGAATTCTTAAACTCTAGAATGTCCTCTTGACTTTTTATTATTTCTCTTTGTTAAATTTCTCTAATAGGCTTCTCAATTCCTTCTCTGTGTTATCTTAAAGTTCACTGGGCTTCTTCAGGACAGCTATTTTGAATTCTTTGTCTGAAAGGTCACCTATCTTCATCACTCAAGGATTAGTCATTGATATCTTACTTAGTTTGTTTGGTGAGGTCATGTCTTCTTGAATATTCTTGATGCTGTGGATGTTTATTGGTGTCTGGGCATTGAAGTATTAGGTATTTATTTTACTCTTTACAGTCTGAGCTTGTTTGAACCCATGATTCTTGAGAAGGCTTTCTAGATATTCAAGGAGAATTGAGTGTTGTGATCTAAGTCTTTGGTTACTGCAGCTGTATCAGCATTAGGGATTCCCCAAGCCCAGTAATGCTGTGACTCCTGCAGACTCCTTATGGTACCGCTTTGGTGCACTTGGGTAAGATACGGGACAATTCCCTGGATTACCAGGCAAAGTCTGTCACTCTCTTCCCTCAGTTTCTGTGCTGGGCTGTTGGAGTTAGAGGAGGAGTGATATGGGCATTCCCTTGTGGCCACCAGCATCAATTCATGCCTCAAGCCAGGCCAGACTCAGCCAAAACCAGTGGTGACTATTGTTTGGCTACCTCTGATGTTCATTCAAAGCCCAAGGACTCTGCAGTCAGCTAGTGGTGAATCCTGCTAGGACTGGGTCCTTCCCTTCAGGGCGCATGTTTCCTTCTGGTCCAAGGTGGGTCCAGAAATGTCATCCAGGAACTAAGGGCTGGACTCCAGGGTTTCAGAGGTCTACTTGAGAACCAGTTCTTGTAGACGTCCTTTCCTGATCCCTCTGCACCTCCTTAGTGGAAATGATTACTGCCCCTTGGAATATTGCTGTGGCCTATAAAGCCCTAACATGTTAAAATTTCACACTTTATTAAACATATTTGCTTGCATATCACCAATCTCAACTAATTAGTTAACTATTTCAAAGTAAATACTAAACAAAGCCTTACTGGAACACAGTATGCATTTAATTACTATACATTGCAATAAAAACCTTGTAATTATTGATAAGAGAGAAAACGAGTCCCAACTACTATAAGAAAGCCAAATACATGCAAACATGGATTTATTAAAGAGAAAATACTAGGGGTAATGATATATCCTATAAAAAGATGCTTCACTTTGTAAGAGATCACTAAATCTTCATTGAAAATGTCATTTAAAAATGTCTTTACACTCAGTTTTTCCAGAAAAAAAATCTTTTACTTAAAATAAACAACTGCCGTACTTCAAAAACCCAATTACAGGCAATGGTTTGATCTTTAAAAAAAAAAAAAACAAAAACAAGTTATAATCTGGTTATGGTAGCAGCTCCAGTTTGACTGTTCTCTGATGTTTTATTAAATCCATATGTAATAATTAAAAAAATGCTTTTCTCTTTTGAGAAGCTAGACATTGGTAGGTTATTTTTAAAAATACCCTAAAATTATAGAAATGATATCTAGACTCTAGGACGCACATCTTTAAACTAAACATTTTGCCCTACATTACATATAATGTTTCAGTTTCCCCAAATTCTCACATTTGGTTTATTATTTTATTATTATAACAACCCTATAATAGATGTTGATCATATTTCACCATCCCACTCCTTATCTTCCCTTAAAAAACAGAGAAAGAGTATATATGATTGTTTCAAAATCTCACAGTTAGGTTACTGACTCTTTCCTTCTAATTAATTAATTTATTTTTGAAATTTATATTTTTCTATGATAAGTCCCCATTCTGTGCAGTGTGCTCAGTATATCTTTTAGTGTCAACAATTCAAGCAATCAATAAACATTTCTTGTATGTCATCCTTTAGTTATTGCTTTTGCAAAGTCTTCAGGCATTTTTAGTCAGAGTTCCAAATTAAGCTATTGTACTTTGAATACAGCTTGAGAAAGCCTGTACGCGAATAGCATGTCTTCCCTCTCTTATACATTTTTATGTGAAGATCTATGAGTATGTAGAGTTCTAAAGCAGCAAGCCCCCCCCCTCTGCTCAAGGACGGAGTTTTCCTAGAAGTAGAGTATTAAGGTTGTATTTTTCTGAACTGGGTAATCCAGACCACCACTTTCTGTTTGTTCCTTTTGTCTAATCTCTTTCCCGCCCCCTAGTTTTCAGTTGAGGAAAAGACCTGAAAAAATTAGATAACTTGCGTGAAGTCACATAGCTAGTTGGCAGCAGGACTTGGCCAACAAATAGGGTTTCTTGACTAGAGTCAATTATAACTAAAAAATCAATGTAACTTAGATGAACAATGAACAGCCAAGATTGGTTTTTTGTAGATACAGCTGGATTATGAAAAACTTAAAATGTATTCCATTTAGCAAAACCTCTAAACATATTCTTCGTAGTGATTATATATATGCTGACACATCCTCTTTCCCTTTCATACCTTAAGAAGTTGACGACAATGTTGAGCTAAAGACAGATAAATGCTAATCATAATTTTTATTTGTATGAACATGCTTAATACTTTAGAAAGCACATTCATTTATTTGATCCCCTAGAAGCCGAGATTGTTACCAAATCCACAGGAGGTGGGTAAAGCAGTCACTTACCTGATTCCACGCCTCTATTAAGATGGACCCCAAGATGCATTCCAGGAGGTGGAACTCTGCATGCAGTGCTCTGTGCAGCATATCACACTGCAGGAATCCTACAAACCAAGTTCAGGGCTACATGGATGTGAGGTGAAAGACGTGAGAGAAGAATATCAAATTCTAACCCAAACCTGCTGCAGAGAATCTCTGTTACTATTCAGCCTCCTACTTGAAATTTTGAAAGTGAAGCTCATGATTTCAGAGATGGGCTCAAACTTGTGAAATCCAGTGATGAACAGCTCTTCTGAAATGCCAAGTTCTGATATTATTGTGAGTTACAATTAGTTCCCTGATTATTTTTATTTTGGGGAAGAAAATCTCAGAAGTGATTAGTCAACTAGCTGAACAGCTGCAAAAGTCTTCATATTTGAAGACATTGCCCTCTTTGCAGAGGACAAGCAATAGAGCTCCAAATGCCAGCAAATTTTCCACATATAAGGAGTTATTCTGTCAGCAGGCTTAATTTGGTAAAGTTTGCCTCTAGTTCCCATATTAAGACACATTATAGACCAATACATGATAGGATGTGGAGGCTGGAGAAAACCCCAATTTTGCTGCATATAGTTAGCTTGGCAAATACAGAAGAAGAAGAAATTTGAGTTCGATTAGTGATTTTTAAGGAAAAAATGATTTTTAGAATACACTCAGACACATAATCTTTCTTCAGTAACAGATAATTTTTTAAATGCAATACATTAGTGGTTTGATATTTAACTTTTTGAGCCCTAATGAATTATAGATTTTATTTAGTAAGCAATAACATTTGATATATTATATTTATGAATGTTATAAACACATAAGCTATTTCATTTCTTAACATACTTATTTTATAGAACAAAGCAAAAAATTATCTATAAGAAATACCACATCTTGACCATGTTCTCTCCGTAATCCTGTATTTTTTAGCATTCAGGGAAAATATTTTAGGGAGAAATGGGACTAATAATGCCTCTCTCATGAGATTGTTGTGAACTTTAGTGGGAAGGCATATGTTAGTCACTGGCATGTGATGGGTGGTAAATGAGATTCACTTTTAACCTTCTTGCTGCTGTCAGGCAAAGAAGGGAAGTCTTATCCCTGGTAAGCCAGAGGAAGACCATTTTTAGCCAGGTAAATATTCTATATTCAAGTAAATTCAAAAAATTTTTTTAAGAGTCTTTAAAAAATTTTATTTTTATTTTCACTTATCTATTATAGGAAAGGTGGTATGGCTGGAAGTATCCCCTTTTAATAGAGAAAGCCCACTTTCAGCATATGTGCTAGCTAATGACTGGATGAACTCTCAAAGTATCCTTTGCTTCTGATGTACTTAGCCCTCTGATGTGCATTCACTCTAGCTCACAGCAAGGGATACTTATTGACTACCCACCTCCTCCCTCCCCCTGTCCCCCATCTTTTAAAGGTAAGCATGCAACTCAATCGTTTTGGACTGTTTAAGATCTGAGAAATGTGCGACGTGGATAATATTACACCGTATGATCAAGTGTGGAGTGCTAGAAATATAAAACACACTGGAGTGTCAGGGAGAATAAGAACTCTTCCTTCTCTGGTGGACTGAGAGATCTTCCTGGGAAAAGTATGATTTGGACAGAGAAGTACAGGGAGACATCACAGGGAAGAATATAGACTGGAAAGAAAGGTGGAGTGATTAACCATTCTTGAAAGAAAAAAGAAAGAAGAGGAATATTCCAGAAAGAAGAAATACGCCAGTTTATCTGGAGCTAAGGGTTTGCACAATTATCATGATTAATCACAGGATCAGCTGCCAAGCTTTCATCATGATAATATTCTCCAGGAGAATTCATCAAGTTCCATTGCCTATTAATTTCTATTGATGCATTTTATTTGGCATCTTCAATAACAGAGGACACTTTTTTCTTCTAAAGAAATGAAGGGCAAAAAAACAAAGAAAAACTGGAGAAATTATTTATATGTGATATTTAAAAACTAAGCAATATCGTTGCCCTAAGCAAATTGTAAGGCTTTAGTTTTAGCATAGGTCTGTGGTGTGTCCTTGAAATTTCTAAATATATGGCTTAACATTTTTACTTGATACATATCGATTGATAGTGTTTTGGCATCTCCTATTTATTATTTATTAAGAAATTATAAAACACAGCAATATGGTGTTGCCTTGCTCTGGATTTGGAATTTTTAAAGAACCCGGTTTATAATCCTACTTTTGCAGTTAAATATTCTTCTCCTGCATGACCTTGAGCCTATTTGCCATCTGCACTTTGACCCATTTTAATCTCTTCAAGTTCTAAAAAGTGTATAATATTACATTTTCAAAGGAAACAATCCTCTTCTATTTTTATTCTTTTGTAAAATCGTGTTCATGATGAATAGGATCTGTATAATTCAAATCATTTTTTTTTTTTTTTTGGTCAAGTAGTAAGAGAAGTTTTCTAGGGCTACAAACCAGCTTCTATCCTAGTTAAATCTTAATGTCAAAACCAACTTTCTAAAGAAACCTAATGAGACACAGGAAGATTTTAAAGGGAGGTCTCTCTGCTCCTGCTGAGGGACTGCAAGGAATCATAAAATATGTGTAATTTAACACTAATGACAGCAGAAGGTCTACAGTTCTAAAGTCTACCACAGATACAATAACACGTAACCTGACTGACCTTTTATGAAGGACAATAATGTATTCACTTCTGCACTCTGGAACCAGTAAAGGGATGCTGCCCTTAGGAGGAACATGCACTATCTTCCACATAAAGACTATATCCACAGGGGGCCAACTTCTCATGAATGGTTGCCCCACTTATGAACACAGCCAAAATGTCCCTCTCGTAATATTACCATCTCGTCTCAATTCCTCAGTGGGAAGACTAAGCTGCAACTCTGAATCAAAGTGTGTTAGAGAGGAAATTGGCAGATTAAAAACTAGCTCAGACTATTGATTAAGCATTGCCGTTGCATCTCTATCAATAGAAGCCAAGGGAGCTTTTCTCAAAACCCCTGCAAGGAAGACCATGACAGGTTTCTGCAAATTCATGGTCTCTCACAGCCCTGAGAAACTCTTTTAGACAATTTCCTAAGCCTGGGTCCTGTGTGGGCATGTAATTCTAGCTACACATAAATAAATAACGTCAGTGCTGATAGTACCTACATTTTTTGTTGTGAGGTAATTTTGTCCTAAATGCTTATTGCTATACATTTTTAATTCCCTCATAATAAATCGAACTTTTCTTTACAAAGTGTTTAACAAAAGAAGAAGCTCTTGTGTTCTGTTTTTCCATTTGACAAAAACAAATTTATATTGCTACATCTTTAAGGTTCGAGAACATAGAAGATTCTACCCCTATTCACCAAAGCAGATTTGAATTTTCTAGTTTCTCATATCTTTTTAATAAAGATTTGCATATTGTATAAAGTAAAATAATAATGTGATTATAAACTATAATGTGTGATAAATCTTCATTACATAATTATTTCTGGTTAGTGATGAGAGTGTCAAAATCATAGGAAAACATAGGCCAGGTCTAGACTGAGATTCTAGCTCTACTAATTAATAATATTTTGACTTCTATAATTATCATAAATTTTCTGGCCCTTCACTTTCATCTATTAAATGAGAATGATAATCTAATGTCACAGGGCTTAATATAAGACAAGGAGATAATGTGTTTGGCATATCAAACGTGTTCAAAAAATACTACTCTTCTTCTTCCTTCTCCTCTTTAATCAAGTTGAAAGTACAGCGTGAGAATTTAATGAATGCTTCATTGAAAAAGAAAAAAAATCCCTCATGATTTCACCTTACACCTTCTATTTATTTCACTTTATAAACCATACTAGGCTGTCTTAATTTTTTTTGGCTACAGTTACCTCCTATGTGCCGATGGCCCCCAAATTTCTATTTCTGGTTCAAATCACTTTCCTATGCTCTAGACCCTTCTGTAAGCATTTAAGTAATCTCTACATATACCTCTTTTAAACTCATTTTAAACTCAACGTGTCCAAGTCTGAGTTTAGCATGTACACCATTGTACTCCCTCCCACATTTAAAAAATACATTTAATACAATCACAAACAATTGGCTTCTCTGGCTTTGTTTCCTATCGTGGGTGTCCAAGCCAGAAATTTGGGATACAACTTGGAATCCCCCCTCTAAATTTTTCACATTCAATCACCAAGCTCTGCCCCTTTTACTTCTTTTAGATCCATCTGCAACTCTCCATTCTTACTGCCACTACCCTACTTCATGTCACCATCATCTGTTGCCTGGATTTTTGCAACCAATTTTCAACTGATTTCTCTCTCTCTCTCTTTCTCTCTGTCTCTTATGTTTCTCTCCTGTCTGTTGTTCATATTGCAGCCAGAAAGGCTTTCCTAAATATATTATCAAATTATTTCTTCCACACTTAAAACACAATATTACAATTGTTCTGTTAATAACATGATTTATAGCATGTATCTTTAACATGCTTTATATTTACATTGAAGTGGACTCGCTAATCCCTCCCCCACACCCCCAAGAACTCAGGCATTCATTGCAGTGGTGCAGCCAACAGCCTCAATTGAGTCCCTGGGGACTGCCTTCAGCTAAAGAGAACCTACTTGCCCAAGGACACACTTTTCCCAGGGGGCAGCCTACATCCAATGCATGCTCCATTGGGGAGCATAAAATTCTAGCCCCCTATCTTAATTGGGAGCAACTCTGAAAGTCCATCCCAATTTCAGGGTTCCCCGTGGAATCGTCTGAAGCCTTTGTTGTGACCGTATCACAGCCCAATATCTTCTCCTGCAGACACAGAGAGATGTGCAATTGGCTTTCTTTGCCGCCCTGCACATACCGATCTTGAGAGCTCTCCCCATAATCTTCCTGCATGAAAACCTCAACCAATGAGTCTGTTCATACGGTACCCTGCCTCTGACACAGACTCTCCCATGGATTATTTAGCATTTCTGTCTCATGCTGCATCACTTCTGCCCTTTGTACTCTATCCTCACTCAGTCTGACCTAATTTCAATTCTTCAAATGTATGATTCTCTACTTTTGGGCCTTGGCACTTGTTCTTTCCTCTGAGCTCTCCCCTCCCTCATTCTTTGGGTTTCTGCTTTAGGAGGCATTTCTGATCCATGCTCTAGTTAGGTGCATATCCTTTGTGCTCATCTGGTACTTCCTTTTTTATAGCACTCATCACTTCCATGTCGCATCGGCTGTGTCTACTCTGTATAATTGATTGGCTGTAAGCTCTGTGAGGAAAGAAAATTGTTTGCCATTATATCCTAGTGCATTTTACAGTGTTTAACTAATGCTAATCTCTCAAAAAACATTTGCTGAATGACTGAAGTAGCAAATGAAAGACTGAACTGTTATTTAAGACTGGATTTACATTGGTTGTAATTAGGACATTTATAGAAAAGGAATTTAATTTATACGTTTATTTAAGAATGATCATATGTATTTTGGATGAGAACTTTAGCTTTTACTGAATATACTAGTGTGTGTGTGTGTTTGTGTGTGTGTTAATTTAGACACAAATAGCCATTAGCCCATATATCATTCAAATGCAGGCATTAAAACAAATCTTGTAATGTTTAGCCCTCCATAAGAGTTGCTCAAAATGACAATTCAGTTTCTGTTAAGAATTTATTTCTAACTATATTAATTGTATTTTAAAAATGATCCTTCCATAAAAATTCTACTTTAAAAATTGTCAGAACTTACAGTTGTACTGCCTTTCCACTCTTCCCCTGCTGTTCCCAACAATAGGCTTTTTGGGAAATGAAGGACCAAAATGGATACAATCCTGTTAAGTAGGTTATAAAGTAGTCTAAGAAATTAAATGGTCCAAAAAAGGTGTTTGAATTAGTAAGACCCTAGCCTTATGATGTAAAATGGAACAGAAACAGGAAATTTGATAGAAATGCCAACCATTCACTGCCTGTCACAGTTGGGTTCCTTGGAAGCATCAGATACTCCAGAGAGTCATCAGATGCTCCCCCGGGGAAAGGGACAGGACTTTCTATGCATTTCCAGGTGAGGAGGTTGCTGCTGTTGGCCTACAGCAATTCTACTGAAAGAATGAAGCTATGAGCTATTTGATATCAATATTGATGCAGGGAGGAATCTGCACACTGTCCTGATAAAGGGGATTTCAATGTGGACCAATATCTATTATGTTATTCCTCTGCCTCTGCACCCATGTCTTGAGGTAATCACAGCCAATTCATGCTAATTACTGTCTCCTTTTTATAGACTTTGTATTAGTCAATGTTCCCCAGAGAAACAGAACCTATATCTATATCAATATCTATCTATCAAGAGAATTTTATTGTGAGGAATTAGCTCACCAGATTGCAGAGGCTGAGATGTCCCATACTCTGCCATCTGCAAGCTGGAGACCCAAGAAAGCTGGTGGTGTAATTCAGTCTGAGTCTGAAGGCCTGAGAACCAAGGGAGCCAATCATGTAAATCCCAGTCTAAGCACAGGAGAAGATAATATAACAAGACGTCATAGCTCAAACACTAAAACAAAACATAAGGAGCAAGTTCTTCCTTCCTTCCTCCTTTTGTTCTATTCAGACCCTCAACAGATTGCCTGATGTCTAACCTCGTTAGGGAGGAAAATCTACTTTACTGAGTTTATAGATTCAAATGCTGATCTCATCCAGAAACGCCTTCACATACCAGAAACAGTGTTTAATCTGGGCATTCTGTGGACAACTCAAGCTGACACACAAAATTAACCGCCATAGACCTCAAACCTTTCTTTTGAACAGACATAAACCTGTACCAGAATTCCCTCCATTGGCAAAAGTTTTCACTAATTTTCTTTGAATTTATAAGTAGTCTCTATATTGCTGACAGTCTCTTGTTTCTAAATTAAAAATAAAAAATGGTAATTCTGGCTCAGAATTTAACAATAATAACATTTAATATTATTAAATCTTTCATTTTGATATGAGGAAAGAATATTGAAATCTGAAAGATTCTTCCAAGATATGTTAGTAAAAGCAGATGTAATTTTTTAATGTTCTCATTTATCCTTATTTTTAAATGTCCTTGGGGACATTGTTGGTGTCACCGGGAAATCTGTACATAATTATATGTTCATTCTCAAGAGAAAAGGGATGAATTGGTAGTAAGATTGTTAGAAGTTTCTAGAGTGAGTGAAGCTATGCCATGGACCCACCTCCCATGAAGAGCTTTGCTTAAGACATTGCAAACTTGTTCACAGAAAGAAGTCAACCTGTCAATCTTCATTTGATATTGAAAGCATAAGAATTTGCCCTTAACCTTTACCCAGCATCAACTCTATTTTCTGACCATTACCAAAAGTTAGAAAAGAATAGTTTATAAGAGGATACTTTGAGGACATGCAGTTCAGTCTTTACTAAAGCTTTTCCAGGATTTGTTATTGGATAAAGAGAAAGCGTTATCTTGGGATCATATTTTTTTCACTGGGTATAAAATCTAGAAGTATAATAGAAAATGGTCAAATTCCAGAGAGACCCAGCACAGGTTGGATTTGGTTATGATACCATTGTTTTCACTGATGTAGAATAAAAGGCTGTAGCTGAAACCACAACAGTGTCTATATATAGTCTGGCAAAACAGTTGTAGTTTAAAACAAACAAAAAAAATCTAAATATATATCTTTTGGACAAGAGAGAAGGAAAAAATCTAAAGTTAAAATTGGCTTCAAACTCAAGTTTTGAAAGGATTTTAAATGGGATCATGTAAATCACGCTAAATACACATGCAAATCGCTTTGTAAACGACTATGAATCTTAGCATACAAATTGCTAAACTAGAAAGTAGTTGGACAGTTATTTGCTCTCTGGGGAGTGTAAAAATTTCCAGGCCCAGGGCCAATGGGCTGGATGCCTGGTTAATCCCAGGCTGGCTGGACACTCACTGTTATTATTGAAAGCCTATCCAGTGGGTCAGGTCTAGCTCTGGCAGGTGGAAGCTAGAAAAAAAGAGAAGACCACTTGGCAAAGTTTGTTCATCTCAATGGGCTTCTCCATGTTTGCTGAGACATAGTGTAGCTTATCTCTGGTAGGAAAAGAAAATTGTTGTAAGAATTGCTTCTTGGCCGGGCGCGGTGGCTCAGGCCTGTAATCCTAGCACTCTGGGAGGCTGAGGCAGGCAGATCGGTTGAGCTCAAGGAGTTCAAGACCAGCCTGAGTAAGAGTGAAATCCCGTCTCTACTAAAAAAACAGAAAGAAATTAGCTGGACAACTAAAAATACATAGAAAAAAGTTAGCTGGGCATAGTGGCACATGCCTGTAGTCGCAGCTATTCGGGAGGCTAAATCAGTAGGATCTCCTGAGCCTAGGAGTTTGAGATTGCTGTGAGCTAGGCTGACACCACGGCACTCTAGCCTGGGCAACAGAGTGAGATTCTGTCTCAAAAAAAACAACAACCACCAAAAAAAGAATTGCTTCTTATGGGGAAAAAGTCATAGGGCTTACAGATATTTAAGAATTATATATATATATATATATATATATGTACATATATATATATATGTAAATTCTATGCAGAATATGTATATTTGTATGTATACACATATATTTTTCAAATTTTGAACCATTTTTTGTTCTTAGAGATGAAACATCTTTAAAAATTTTTTTGTGTGACACATCCAAGTTGACTCCAAAACAAAACAAAACAAAACAAAACAAAAAACAAGACCCTTAGACTTTTGTCAGAAAATGCCAAAAGTAGTTGGCTTCAGTGCTAAATTATATGATTGACCCTTATATTCTCATCATATCCCCTTGACTTCACATGCTGTGAAACCTCAGCTACTTGCTTATTTTGGCCATTGCAGCTGCAACTAACACAGGATGGTGACAAAACTTTGAAGTCACTGGAAGAAGTCTCTTGCTCTGTTCACCACTTCTGGTCTTTTATGAAGCATTGGGCCACAGGGTCTCATATGAAGATCTGGCCCCTTCAGAGTCTGTCAAAGGGTGAGGAGGCCCAGCTCACATGGGGGACAGGGAATTACATTTCCATGGGACAAATATTGATCAGGAGGAGACAAGAGAGAGGAGGGAGCCTGTAGCTAGATTTCTTCTTCTTTTCCTCCTCTTATGGACAGTTCTAAAGTGTAGTGTTGTTATACAGTATATCCAAAGACATCTCACATGGCTGAGTGAGGAGCTATGTGTCTTCATAAATCAGGGCAGCCTCATAATGCACAAATACTTGAATTTTCTCCTTCCTTTCCCCAACTCACTTCCTATTTCCTCTCATTTGCTGTTCTGTGATTACCTCAGACTTTGTTTTCTAGTCAACCATGGCTAAAACTGGAGCATAATCACTTAACTACTGCTTGATGAAATAATTATAAAATATTGTATATTTCAACCACATACTAACATCTCCTAAATAGTTTTTCCAGGTTTTATTGTCATTAAGAAAATAATAGCTAAAAGTAAAAGAAAAATGGGGAGAGCTTAATTGAAAAGTATTAACATGGATTTTCTTTGGTATATTTATTAAGGATAGAAATCCTTCTGATTTTTTGGCCTATTTTTAGTTTCTTTTTTCTGTAGTGCAGTATATTATTTATTTACAGGACTATAAAACGAAAGCAAATGAAAATATTTTAGACTTTATTTAAAAATATTATATCTATTATTTATTTTTTTCTAATCCACTTTAAAATATTGTTTCACAAGGAATTTTACTACTGTTGTATTTCAAGTACAAAACCAGAATTTAGTAGGTGCTCAACAAATGTTTGAACATGGAAATGTATTGAATAGGTATTTCACTTATTTCCAAAATATCATTTTGTCTCCTTACGTATCTGTAATATTACCTCTGTCCTCCTCCATTTTAAGTCTAAATCCTCTCATCTCTTGCCTAGACTATTACAAAAGCTTCCTAATTACAATCCCTGCATCCACACTTTCCCTGTTCTGATTCCAGCTGTTAGCCGGAATAATCTTTTAAAAGTGCAAACCAAAGAATGTCATTTCACTGCTTAATATATCTAGAAGAAAGCTCAAGTCCCTTATCAAGTCATATAAAGCCCAAATGCTCTGGCCCCTGCCTCACTTGGATCTCATTTCCCCCGTTCACCGCAGCTTTTTTTTTTCCTGCAATAGGCTGCACTCATTCCTGCCGGAGGAGACTTGCCCGTCCTGTTCCTTTTGTATGGAGTGCTCCTACTCTAGATCTTAAAATTACTTCCTTTCACTAGTCGTTCTAGCCTTACTTCCAATACACCCTCCTCAGACAGGTGTGTTCCTATCACACCAGTCCAATTTAGCCTCTGATGTCTCATTTCCTATTGTCATTTCTTCTCATAGTACCTTGAATTCCTTTCATCCTAGAACTACCCACTTTCTGAATTATCTTGTTAATTTACTCGTTTAGCTTTTATTTATTTTTGAACATGCCTCCTGCTTCCTTACCTAGCATATATACACAAGAATGTATGCTCCAGGCGGGCAGACGTTACTTATTTGTGTTTTGTTCAGCACCTGGGACAGCACCCGGCACCTACCAGACACTGAATTTGTACTTGTCTGCATTGATTAAGGTAGCACTCATATTCTGTAAGTTGCATTTAAAGTTCTTTCATTTTAGAGATATTATTCTGAAACCTTAGGCAGCTTTAACCTAATGAAATAATTCCTTAAGCAGAGTGTTCCATCAAAGAACTAAATAATATTCAGCTACTTATTTTGAAAAATTGGATAAAGGGGAAGAAGATCCTTAAGAAGAATTAGCTGTTTCCTGCTTAAAACTCTCATACCTCTTGATAAGCTTTTTAAAAAAGCATTTATTAATTTTTCTTGAATTTGAAAATACATTAGTGTTTTCATGTTTGTAGTTAATGTCTTCTACATCTAAAAGAATTCTTCTAATTGAGATCATCCTAGTTTGGTTTTTCCTGGAAGCAAATACTTAAGTATTTCTATATAAAATAAGAATGGGTTTCTCCAATTAATCAAGCAATTTCATAAAGTTAATTGCTCCACTGTGATCTAAAAGATTTTTCTTCCTCACTACTGTTATCTAGAACTTGCCGTCATTGAATACTAAGTCAAGAGTTACTGACAACTGAGGCTGAAAGATGGTCTCTGCCAAGTCGTGGCACCTTTGTATGAAACAGGGGCTCTCACTACCAGCTGACAAAGAAGTCAGAGAAATTGCTGTCACCAGGAAACACTTCCTGGAAATAGAAATTCAGATCAGCAATCCCTATGAGTTTTTGAAGCTACATTACAATTTTAGTTTCTTCTAAATTTATTTGCTCACCACTCTCCCAAAACACACACACACACACACACGCACACACAATTTTTATTCATCCCCAAAAGTAATATGAAGCAGAATTATGTATGTCCTAATTCAATTCTCTGTGGATTTTCTATAAAAATATTTTTCTTAGAAGAAGGAATTTTATATTGTAAAAACATCACTCCAGAATTTCATTTTTATAACATGTTTCCTTTATTTTCCAGTGGTAGAAAGTGTTCTATAGAGAGTCAGTAAAATTGCTATCCTCCACATTGGTTTACTCTGTGCAGATGGAATTAAAACACTCCAATGTGCTCTTCAGTCCAATATTATCACTTCTTGGTCATTTTTAAATTGGGTTTAATTGCTCCAACGCCTGTCAATAGCAATATTCATGTTAAACAGTGATTGAGGAGCATGTAAAATGTTTTAACAATGTTTTTGTCTGGAGTCTTCAATGTTGTTTTTATGGAGGAGAAATAAGTATAAGGTATTGGATATTTTCCGTATGCACTGGATGAAACATTTAAATGTAGTTTTTTTTTGGGAAGGTATAATGTTCAAACGTCTTAATCGCTCTCTATTTTTACTTCTCTTTTAGTGTACACTGACTATTGTGAGACTCACTCTGCAGTAGAACATATTTCTTAAATTTTCTTTTATTTGATGGCTAGTTGGTAGACAGAAAAGGGTAGATATAGATTCATCTTTCTATCCAATCCTTGGAGAACCACAAAGATGAAAACCTCTTAGTCTAATTTTGTAGTCTCTTTGCTCCAAAAAGTAAAATAATTGCATACACATTAAATCACTCCCCAGTGAGAGACTAATAGATTCAAATATCATATTTTAGAAATCAAACTCTAAGCATTCAATAGGGATTTAAAAATTTCTGGTCAAGCAGTTTAAGGATGCATACTATCAAACTGAAGTATCATATTTGCATATAAAAATAGGACTGATTCATTGTCTTCTTGTTTCTCATGTTTATAAAAAAATATGGAGCAAATACTCACTGTTTCTTGATTCTGTTCCACCTACAAAGAAAAAGATGCTGATTTTTTTTCTTGTCTTCACTTTTGTATGTTTTAGTCATCTTCTTTTTTTCTCTTTTTTTTGGCTTATGTTTATTGCACTCACTAGTAAAATAAAATATCGTACTCGGATATGCAACCAGATCATACTTTAAAGTGTGTAAATACTGAAACTAGCTCTCCTCAATCTAAAAGAATCTTACTTTCTCAATATTTTTTGTCTGTTTCCAAGAAGACACTGGAGATTTTGGCTTCACTACTAAGAGTAATTAGAATCTTCTTAGAGCATAAGCTTCATACGTGTTATCTTTTTTTTATAACAATGGAAGCAATGAAAAGTAACACAAACATGAGAAACACATACAGTAGATAAACTATTATTTTTTAAAACTTCATACAATCAGTTTGTGTTTTATTTATTCTAAACTTTAAGGTATTATTCTTTTTCCAGAGTATAATTATGTGGCAAATGCTTCGTAGATTTATGAGTATATCCAGATACTGAATGAAAAAAAGAAGAATTTCTAAGACCTTTGCATTTTCTTGGATATATCTGATGGATAACTGGACAGCTCGTCACACCTGGTGCCTATGTTCTTCAATATATTTCTGTATAACCCATATGCCACTTGGTTTTGCTAATTCCAGGAATTAAGGATCCATGTCAGGTACAGCATTGATATATCTTGTTAATTTGTCTCTTCCCTACTTCATCATGAAACACTTTCTTCACACAAAGCTCTTATTCATCGTGAGCCAGTTAGAATCATTATGATGTGATCTCAAGGAGAATCCAAGTAGGCAGTGAGGCCTGGATCCTGAAGGCATCCACACCTGGCAAACTGCCCACTCTCTGCGTTCATAATTGATCTGATTGTGCTTTCTGCCCAAAACCTCATACTCATACCATGAAGCTAAGTCTGCCTCCAGGTTAAAGTCTCCAATAATAGTCCAATTCTAAACAAACTCTTTGCCCTATGCTTATTCCACTTGCTTTATTTCTAAACTGATTATAGAATTCATTCACAAGGGTGAATTTTGATCCATAACACCTCACAGTTATATGCATTGGACTATAATGTACATCAATTCTTCCAGTTATTCTTTATTGGGAAGCCTATTTTCCATTATTCCCCTTTTGGTAAGAGTGTCAGATTTACTTTTAAAAAATTACTTCTTCTCATTTTTGTATAGTCAAGGTGTCTTGCTCTCTGCTAGTCAAGGAAAAGAACAAATGACTCATATTATTCCAGTTGGATTTTTTTCTCTTCCAGTCTGTAGAACTTGAGCAGAATGTATACAAGGGTAGAAAAAGTGGTCAGAACCTGTTTGATTTTGTGGTGATACTCTGATAGGTCTGCTACTGGGAATCTTCAGAGCCTTGTTCTCAATTTTTTTTTCTGAGTCTTCTTCTTTGACCTTCCTATGAGTTTTGAAATATCAAATATCTTAGAATACATTATTTAATGTTTAAGTTAGTAAGAGTTGATTTCTATTGCTTGTTACCAAAAAATTCTATCAGAAATAGGTTGCTTTCTTGAATGTAACTCTGTACTGCATGTATACTCTTATGGAATTTAATCAATATAATTATTTCTGAATGAGTATTTTGGGATAAATTTTGACTGTTTAAAGATGATTTAACAGAGGCACCTACCAGCTTAGATTTTAGGTCTAGTTAAAGAGAAGAGTGAGTTACCACATCATATTTCTGGTAATGAAATAAGTATTTGTTTGGTTGCCTATAAAGAGTATATTTTTGTGTTGGGTTAAGAGAGGATATAAAATAACAGAACTTACAAATCTTCATTTTAAACAAAGTTTTAATTTCACAGTTTTAATTTCACAGTCTAGTAAAGTCATATTAGACACAACTACATAAAGTGAAGCAAAAATGTACATTTTTGTACATTACAATACAAAAGATATCATAAGGCAATTGTATGATTAATTGCCAAATGAGAGATAGAGATAGGATAGAGATGACAGGTGCTGTGATGTGCGAGGCAAATATGACACCTGTGTGCTGAAGTCATCTGAGAAAGTTTCACAGGGACCTGAAGGATTGGATTGAACTGGGCCAAGAAGGATGGGGTGTCCAGTGAGTATCCCTCAATTCCGCAAAGGATGCAAGACCACAAGAAGGGGATAGCTGTCGAGGGTATACAATCATAATTCTCCTGAACTGGTCTTTCACACATTCATACCTCATTTCTTCATCATCCCCCACTTCAACTCTCACATTGACTTTCTGATTCTCTGTTTGTTCAGACAGTCCGATTTGGCAGCCCATTTGATCAAATCACCGAGTTCTTGATCCTCCCACTTTAGTCGCAAGTTGAGAATTGCCATCTTCCTCCAATATTGATTTTGGAGTGTCCTCTTGGCAATGCCCTTCCTCCAATTGGCTCCTCTCCTGAAATAATCTGCTCCTCTTCTGTTTGAGCAGCATCTCCTGGACATGAGCCAGTCTTCTCTCCTTGACAACAGTTCCCAAAGGTTGTACTCAAATAACTGGGAGGACGTGCGTAGACTGAGGGAAAGACACTTCAGTGTGATTAAGGACAGGCAAAACAGCACGAGCCAAGGGGCAGAGGCAGAAGAGTATATAATATCTTCATGGGAGCAGCTCTGACTGATTGGGGTGACAAGATTGAGTGGGGGAATAGTGGAGTATTAAAATGCTAAAGCAGGTTGGAGTTAGTTTGTAAGAGTGTAGCACCTGAATAATGTCTAGATTTTATCCTTATGTAATAGCAGCACACTTAATGTATTTAATTAGCACCATCTATATGAATATTGGGATTTAGAAAGAATGTTATGGGAATGTTATGCCCAACAGATTGAAAACAGTAAGATCTTGCAACAACATAGATACGAAGAGATGAGGAACTTGGCTAGGATGGTGACAGTGGGTATGGAAATAAGTGACTGATGTTGAGAGGCATAACGATGTGCCCAAGATCCCCACATGGCTTTTATTTGCTGTGCTTACACAGAATAAATTGCCCATTGATTACAATGCAGATTTCAGAGAGAATCATGATAATAATAGAAATGGCTTGAATTATTTTATCCACATTAGTTCGCAAAAATAGTCTGATTCTTCAAAATTCTTTCATTTGGGATATACAGACATAAAATAATTTGATCCAGCAATCCCATTGCTGGGCATCTACCCAAAGGAAAAAAGGACATTCTATAAAAAAGACATCTGCATGTTTACAGCAGCACAATTCATAATTGCAAATCTGCAGAAACACACCAAGTGCCCATCAATACACAAGTGGATTAATAAAATGTGATGTATCTATACCATGGAGTATTACTCGGCCACAAAAACAATGGTGATCTAGCATTTCTCGTACTATCCTGGATACAGCTGGAGCTCATTCTACTAAATGAAGTATCACAAGAATGGAATAACAAGCTACACGTGTACTCACCATCAAATTGGTATTAATTGATCAACACTTATGTGCATATATAGTAGTAACATTCATCAGTGTTGGGCAGGTAGAAGTGGGGAGGAGGGGATGGGTATATTCACACCTAATGAGTGTCGTGCGCACTGTTTGGGGGATGGACACGCTTGTAGCTCTGACAATATATGTAACCTAAACATTTGTACCCCCATAATATTCTGAAATAAAAAAAAAATTAGTAGTATAACATTACAGTAGCTCACATTCTAAGTCTATTTGCAGACAGGAATATTTTCTCCAATTTGAATATAGGTTTAAGA